>JAKRSK010001583.1:0-26836 GCA_029891615.1 Natrix natrix natrix
CCCTTTTGTGTGATGGCTTTGAGCATTAACTTTCAAAATAAAGTACATTTTGGTTCCAACTCAGCAGGGAGCTATTTCAGATCTGTGGCATGCTCAGGCATTAAGTGCTGGGATTTTCTCTTTAACCACAATGCCAATAAATGTCACATTTATTTTTTTCTTCGGCCACAGGTGCCATTTATTCCCTCTGGGGTCATTTTCAAGCATGGAGACCCCAAATATCTCAATTTTAAATGGCTGATTTAATTCCATCTCTGCGCCTGTTATTATGAATCACATGTGGATTATTTCCTTTTCATTTCCCTCTACAGAATTTTCCAACAACCTTTGAGTCCAAGAATTAGTTGAATTATCCAGGGATCCCTCCTGAGAGGGAGAATTATGATAAAAGTTTCAGCTCTGCTCTTTGGCCGAATCCTCCAGGGGAGACTTTGGGCAGAGAAATATGGAGTTTTGGGACAGGCAGGGTCTGTGCTCTTGAATGTTCGTCTCTCTCTTTCCAGGTGAAGCTGAGTGTTTCTCTGAGTTTCAATCAGGAAAGACACTGGATCATATTCCACCTTGTGAGAGTCCTTTGAATTCTTCTATTTCTTCTTTAGAAACAGAAAAGAGATTGATTGATTCACCCCATGAATTATGGACCTCCTACTTCGAGTTCTGATGCCGCTTTTGTCCCATCCAGTCTCTGGGAAGCTGAGAATGAAATGCCTGCAGAGTTTGGAGCGTCAGGATGGAAAACAACCACAGAGCTTTTACAGCCCAGGAGACCATCTCATCGGTATAGTCACCACTGGAAATAAAAGATGGCATACAAAGTTGCTTTTCAACATGGCTCCTTCTCTTCAATTTGTTTTCCATGATTGGTAAGTCATTCAGGGTGATGGAGTTGCACTCCCTCCATTCTAACACTCTCCTTCTTTTCTGTTTTTTTTTATTTTTCATTTATTCCTTTATTGGAGGATATGTCTAATTTCCTGAATGATTTTGATTTTCATGGCTTCTCTCCTTTGTCTGATTTTGTGAAAGAGACTCAAAAAGGGGTCTGAAAAAAACTGAAAGGGCTGCAGATTATTTTCCTTTCTTAGTTCAATCCTTAATTTGTCACTTGAATAATGAATTTTATTTAAAGTAGTGGTGGAATCAGTTGTAGTTGCTGTACCTCAGCCCATCTCCATATTTGTGTAACTGATCATTGCTTCTGGATCAATGGTGGCTTAAGGCTCAGTAGCCTTGTGGAGGATTATATATTTTTTTAAAAGTATTTGTTGTTGCTGTTGGTTATAATAGCACTTTTTTTGAAAAAGTTTTTTATTTTTAGACAAAGACAAACAAAACATGAAACATAAAACCCTCAACAATTACATATAGCATGTCGTTTGGTTACAACCATTTGTCCCTCACCACTTTCAATTGTATATAAGATCACAGATTGTCCATCAAACATACATAGATACATTATTATCATTGTATGTTCAGCTACAATTGCTATTCCTTCATTTTAAACAAACATTCTAGAAATTAGATTCATATATATACCAATATTCCATTGCATCCTTATTTGTCTATTTAATAAAAATATGTCTTTATAGCATCACCTATCTCATTCTATTATTCTAATAACACTTTTTTTACAATAGGGATGTTTCTGGTTTTCTAAAAGTCTTACGGTTTATTTTCAACATTCAAACGGTCAACAAAAATTCCCAGCTCCTGCACAATCTCACACTGGGCTACAACCTCCATGACAACCATTGGAGCACTTTCCACACTTCAGATGCCTTGCTGGACATTCTCTCCACTGGAGAAGCCAATGTCCCCAACTACGGCTGTGGAAGGAAGGACAACCTCATGACTTTTCTTGATGGAGCTAAAAGGGAGATCTCCATCCAGATGTCAACATTAGGAGGCACCTACAAAGTTCCACAGGTTTGTGTGTGTTTTTCTCCATCTGGCAAAGTGAGGGGTGGGTGGTGGTGGGTGAGCAATAGATGCAATCATGTCTTCTCAATACAATACAATAGTAGAGTTGGAAGGGACCTTGGAGGTCTTCTAGTCCAACCCCCTGCCCAGGCAGGAAACCCTATACCGTTTCAGACAAATGGCTATCCAACATCTTCTTAAAGACTTCCAGTGTTGGGGCATTCACAACTTCTGGAGGCAAGCTGTTCCACTGATTAATTGTTCTGTCAGGAAATTTCTCCTCAGTTCTAAGTTGCTTCTCTCCTTAATTAGTTTCCACCCATTGCTTCTTGTTCTACCCTCAGGTGCCTTGGAGAATAGTTTGACTCCCTCTTCTTTGTGGCAACCCCTGAGATATTGGAACACTGCTATCATGACTCCCCTAGTCCTTCTTTCTCTTAAACTAAACATACCCAGTTCCTGCAACTGTTCTTCATATGTTTTAGTCTCCAGTCCCCTAATCATCTTTGTTGCTCTTCTCTGCACTCTTTTTAGAGTCTCCACATCTTTTTTACATTGTGGCGACCAGAACTGAATACAGTATTCCAAGTGTGGCCTTACCAAGGCATTATAAAGTGGTATTAACACTTCACGTCATCTTGATTCTATCCCTCTGTTGATGCAGCCTAGGACTGTGTTGGCTTTTTTGGCAGCTGCTGCACACTGCTGGCTCATATTTAAATGGTTGTCCACTAGGACTCCAAGACCCCTTTCACAGTTACTACTACTGAGCAAGGTACCACCAATGCTGTACCTGTGCGTTCTATTTTTGTTGCCTAAATGTAGAACCTTACTCTTTTCACCATTGAATTTCATTTTATTAGATAGTGCTCAATGTTCAAGTTTGTCAAGATCCTTCTGTATCTTAAGCCTATCTTCTGGAGTGTTGGCTATTCCTGCCAGCTTGGTGTCATCTGCAAATTTGATGAGTTCCCCATTTATTCCCTCATCCAAATCATTGATGAAGATGTTGAAGAGTACTGGGCCTAAAACAGAGCATTGGGGTACTCCACTGCATACTTCCCTCCATGTAGATGCAGTTCCATTGAGGACTACACGTTGAGTGCGGTTGGTCAGCCAGTTACGAATCCATCTGGTGGTGATGCTGTCTAACCCACAATCTTCTACTTTATCTAGTAGTAGGTTATGTTCTACCTTATCAAAAGCCTGACTGAAGTCCAAGTAAACCATATCTACGGCATTCTTCTGGTCCACTAATTTTGTCACATTATCAAAGAATGCAATAAGATTAGTCTGGCATGATCTGTTTTGACAAATCCATGTTGGCTTTTGGCTTCTAGGTGTTCGCAAATTCGTTGCTTGATTATTTTTTCCAGAATCTTTCCTGGTATTGAGGTCAGGCTGATAGGTCTGTAGTTTCCTTGATCTAATTTTTTCCCTTTTTTGAAGATGGGAACCACATCAGCTCTTTTCCAGTCCTCTGGTAGTTCCCCAGTGTTCCTGGACTCTGAAAGATATAATCCAGTGGTTCTGAGATCTCGTCTGCTAGTTCCTTCAGAACCGTGGGGTGTAATCCATCCGGTCCTGGTGATTTGAACTTGTCTAGGGTAGACAGGTGCTCACTTACCATTTTCTTCCCTATTCTTCTCCATGGAATTCAAGAGCTGTTTTTCTCCATATTAGCAAAAATGTCAATATTTTACCCCATTATGTTCATGTTGAGATTAATCATAAAAGGCTTGAAATGCAAGCAATACATTCCCTGGAGAAGACATTCTACCAACTATTTTACTGATCAAAAATATCCCTGGGGTCTCTCTTGGCATCTTTATTTTCACATATAAAAATGTCTACCCTATCCAGTCAGATTGAAGTTGGCAATAGTAGCATTTTATCTATCTAAAAAGTGGAATAAAAAGGACTCTAGCAATTATAGACCAAATAGACTAGCAGATATTGTGGCTAAAATTTATGCCATGATCCTCTTAGTTAAACTTGAGAAAATTGCATTCTTTGCAGAAGAACCAGAAGGTTTTAGGTACTGAACAGCTATATAGATTTTATAATAAATATTGCATGTTAATAATCTAATATTGGTAAGAAATTTGTCTTGAAATATCTCATCTATATCAGCGAAGTAAAACACAGTTAGCTGGCTTTCTAGATGTTAATGCATTAGGGGACAATCTCTCAAATGTGAGCCAGCAATGTGTGGCAGCTGCCAAAAAAGCCATTGCAATCCTAGGCTGCATCAACAGAAGGATAGAATCCAAATCACATGAAGTTTTGGTACCGCTTTATAAAGCCTTGGTTAAACCTCCCTTGGAATAGTGCATTGAGGGCAAACCTTTTCAGCACCAAGTGCCAAAAAGGGAGCGTGCACACGCTCTTGTCAGGGATGCAATCTGGAATAGGTGTTGCCCAGCGTGCATGCTGGTGCACACATGTGCCCCAGACAGTTCATCTTCCAGTTTCTGGCACGCTCGCATGGGATGATCAGCTGGCTGGCACAAATGCAGACTAGCTCTTCCAGTTTCTGCCACTGCTGTGCGTGCAAAGGCCAGATGATCATTGCACAGACATGCACACCAAAAACCTGGAAGAGCAACAGGCAAGGCCACATGTGCCAGGTGACATGGCTCTGCATGCCACTTAGCCGGAGCTAAGAAGCTGAGGCAGAGGGTGCCATTTTCCCCTCCTGGGGTCTCCGTGCATCCCATTTTTGACCTCCCCTTTCCCCAGAAGCACTCTGCCAGCCAAAAACTTTGGTCTTACTTTGCAGTTTCAGTCCGTGGGGCTTGCGAAGGTAAAGTCTGCATTAAGCTGGTGGGTGGGGGCTGACGTATGTGCAGGGCAGCCTCGTGATCCCACTTGGGCCAGATTAATGGCTTTGTGGGCTGTATCTGGCCCTCAGGCTGTAGTTTAAGGACCCCTGGTATAGGGTCTCCTTCTTGAGCAGGGGTTGGACTAGAAGACCTAAAAAGTCCTTTCCAATCCTTTTATTTTGTTATAAGTTCTGTTATAGGTACTGTTAGATATCCATACTAACTACAATAGCACTAAGGTCCTCTGTTCCGGTAGGAACAGAGGTTTAATCCTATTGGTCGAAGGGTTAATTAAATTTCATTTAATTTGGACCCCAACATAGCCCCAATAAGGCTAAAACCCAGGAGAGTGCCTTTTGCTCTCCGCCCCAAAATTGACAGGGAAATTGACAAGCTCGTAGGCCAGGGAATCCTAGAGCCGATCGATCATGCACACTGGGAGACTCCTATAGTGACACCTGTCAAATCTGACAGGTCAGTCCGCATCTGCGCAAACTACAAATTTAATAAAGCTTTACAACAAAGCGCCTACCCTGTACCCATTGTACAGCATCTCTTCCATTCATTAGGACCCAGAAAAGTTTTCGCGAAATTGGACATGGCGCAGGCATACCAACAATTGCCTGTAGATGGTGCTATGGCGGAGGCCCAAACCATTGTGACGCACAGGGGTGCATTCAAATGTCACCGCCTGCAATTCAGTTAGTATCGCCCCTGGACTGTTCCAAAGCATCACAGAACGGCTTTTGCAGGGGATTCCAGGTGTTGTCCCCTATTTCAACGACATCTTGGTATCGGCTGCAAACGAGGCACAACTTTTAAAGCGAGTACGAACAGTTTTGGCTAGAATTAGAGAAAAAGGCCTCCGTCTTAAAAAAGAAAAATGCCAAATAAATGTGCCAAGGGTTGAATTCCTAGGATACCTTATCGAAGGCTCTGGGATTCACCTGACCGCACAAAAAATTAAAGCTATTCAGGATGCCCCCATACCTCACAATCAAACCAAGCTGCAGGCGTTCCTTGGGCTCCTTAACTTTTACAGCATCTTTATAAAACAGAAGGCCACTGTTGCTGAGCCCCTACACTGTGTCTTGGCTAAAATGGCAAAGTGGACTTGAAGAAAAGCCGAGGCCACTGCATTTGCCACAGTAAAATGACTCCTGTCGGCGGATTCTTTCCTCGTCCAGTACAGCCAGACCCTGCCGTTGGTGCTGACGCTTCACCGTTTGGCGTCAACGCAGTCCTCAGCCACTGCATGCCCAACGGAACTGAAGCATCCATAGCATTTTACTCCAGGACCCTATCCGCCGCAGAGCGGAACTTACAGCCAGTTGGACCATGAGGCTTTGGCTGCTGTGGCCGGAGTAAAAAGATTTCACGAGTACCTTTATGGGCGGGACTTTGAACTAATCACAGACCACAAGCCATTGTTGGGTTTACTGGCTGGGGACCGACCTACTCCAGTATCGTTATCTCCCTGCATGACCAGATGGACTGTTTTCCTAGCTACTTACTCCTACTGCCTTATCCACCGACCTGGCTTCACTTTGGGGCACGCTGACTCTCTCAGCCGCGGCCCGTTGCTTACCCTACCCCCGAGGCGCCAGACCTCCTCATTGACTGCCTGGAGACTGGGCCTGCCTCATCCTCTGATGTTGCCCATCACTTTGCGAAGGACTCCACCATCAAGCAAATTTTGAACTGGGTGTGGAGGGGGTGGCCCAAGGGGCCTGTTGGGACTGATTTTAAAATGTATTTTGCTAAACATGATGAACTATCGGTGGTTAATGGCTGTCTACTATGTGGGGACCGGGATGTTGTTCCACCCAAACTCACATTGCAGTATTAGAGGCTTTACATGTAGGGCATCCTGGAATTGTCAGGATGAAGTCTTTGGCTAGGAGTTACTGGTGATTGCCTAACAGGGAGATCGAAGAATGAGTGGCTACCTGTGCACCATGCCAGGAGTCCAGACCTGCTCCCCCAGAGGCGCCCGCTAAGGAGTGGGAGCAACCTCAAGCACCATGGTCTAGGGTGCACATTGACTTTGCGGGCCCAGTTCACGGCCAGACATTCTTAGTAGTTGTGGACACCTACTTGAAGTGGTTAGAGGTAGTCCTGATGACCTCCACAACGGCAGAAGTGGTCATCAAGGTGCTACAGAGACTTTTCTCCACACACGGCCTGCCCGAAGTCTTGGTCTCTGACAATGGGCCCCAATTCATGGCCATGCAATTGGAGACTTTCCTAGCAGCTCAGGGAATCAGGCATGCTTTGGTCGCGCCATTCCATCCGGTTTCCAATGGTCAGGCAGAGAGATTGGTGAGAACTGCAAAAGAGGCCCTCTCTAGGATGGGCCCAGGGGATTGGCAAACATGGGTTGATCACGATTTACTAATTCAGCACATCACATCCAGTGCCACTACTGGGAGAAGCCCCTCCGAGCTTCTCATGGATCTCTGGCTAAGGTCCCACTTAGACCGGCTATACACCAATTATTCTGCCTCATCGCCCCCAGACTCCACAAGCAAAATTCGGACATTTAGTGTAGGGGATTCGGTATAAGCCCACAATTACGCTGGGGGAACTCTGTGGATTCCTGCCACAGTGATAGGCATCACCGGCCCTATCTCTTACCTCCTAGAGCTCAAGAATAGTAGGAATTGGAGAAGGCATATTGACCAATTCCGTGGCCGCCTCTCCAACTCCAATCTTAGACAACTAGAGGTAACTCCTGCACGAGTTAGCCAAAGCCCTACCCAAACAAAGCAAACACTCACTCCTTCTACAGTCAGCTCAAGCCCGAGGGTACCGGGAAACGAATCTGGTTTTGTTGCAGACCTGCAGCGAGCTCCGAGCGAACCGGCTCCAGAAGTTCCAACCGCGGCCTGTGAAAGTTTCCAGGAGCTTCCACCAAGCGGAGCTGCAGAGCAAACAGGTCCGTCTGACCTGTCCAAAGAAACTCCTCCTACTGAACTGCGCAGGTCAGGCAGAGCCTACCTGCGTGACTATGTTACCAGTAGGATTGTTCCATCTAAGAGGGGAGGAGTGTTAGCTATCCATACTAGCTACAATGGTTTCCACCAAGGTCCTCTGTTCCGGCGAGAACAGTGGTTTAATCCTATTGGTCGAAGGGTATGATAGCTCCCTATAAAAGGGCTGCTGTCAGACTCAACCTTCGCTGGATTGCTCTTACTTGTTGTGTTTATAATAAAGAACTGTTGTTACTGTTAAGCCTGTGTGTGCCTATCCATTACCCAATTTAATAGGTACTGTATTTTTTGGAGTATAAGACGCACCGGAGTATAAGATGCACCAAGGTTTTGAAGAGGCAAATTTAAAAAAAGTAGGTAGATAGATAAAGGGAGAGGGAGGGAGAAAGAGAGAGTAGGTAGGTTGATAGAGGGATAGAGTGGGAGAGAGAGAGAAATACAGTAGGTAGGTAGGGAGAGACAGAGAGTAGGTAGGTTGATAGAGGGAGAGAGTGGGAGAGAGAGAGAAATACAGTAGGTAGGTATGGAGAGAGAGTAGGTAGTTAGATAGAGGGATAGAGAGAGAGAAATACAGTAGATAGGTATGGAGAGAGAGAGAGGATAGGTAGGTAGGTAGATAGAGGGGGAGAGAGAAATACAGTAGGTAGGTAGGTAGATAGAGGGATAGAGAGAGAGAGACATACAGTAGGTAGGTAGGGAGAGAGAGAGTAGATAGGTAGGTAGGTAGATAGAGGGAGAGAGAGAGAGAGAAATACAGTAGGGAGGTGTTTCCAGGTGTATTTATCCATGTGCTGGAGAAGGAAATCACTGACAACCTGCAGTACTTAAGACTTGTTTCTGCTGGCACAGCACTTGATCAATGTAATTCTCATCAATCACTCTAACTAAAGAGCTTTCCGAAAGGCGGGGGAAAAAAGTTTTTGCACTCTGCAAACCTCCCCAAAACGGCCTGTTTTTAGTGAAAATGGGCACTTTTATTTCAAATAAAAGGCATGAATAGTCAGGGGGGGGGGCTTGTAGAGTGCTCCTGTGGGAGGGGGCAAAAAAGAGCAAAAAACAGCCCGTTTTTCATGAAAACGGGCCCATTATTTGTCGAAACAATTGTATGCATAGTCTTATGGAGGCTTATCGAGTGCTGCTGGCACCTGGGGGGGCAAAAACGGCCCATTTTTTGCTCATTTCTGCCCTCCCCAGCCCCTAGGAGTTCTCTGAAAGCCTCCATAAGGGTATGCATGGCCATTTTGGTGAAGGGGGCGGAGCTTCGGGAGGCAAAAAAATGCTGTATTCGATGTATAAGACGCACCCAGATTTTCAGCCTCTTTTTTGAGGGAAAAAGGTGAGTCTTATATTCCAAAAAATACGGTACATATGTTTAGCATGCTGCCCTCATCATCAAAGGAGCTCAGTTAGATCAAAGACATGAGTGAAAGTGGTGCTTAAATGAAAACCTCATAGCTCTCCAGCTTCCTCAGCCCCAATTATTAAAGTATATGAGGCCAAGGTTTCCCCCATGTTCTTATATCAGTCTGATGTTTGGGGCTTCAGAGAGAAACCACCAGCAGAACCAACCCAATCACAGCCTCCGAGGAGTATCTTGGGGTGGACAAAAGGACTCCAGCTGCTGCCCCTCAGAGCTGATTTGGGAATTTATACAATTTCTGCTTTGTCTAAAATCAGAAAATATGGATATTGGCATTTAATCTATGGAAACTGTCACTCTGAAAATTGTGGCTGTTAGAACAGACAAAATTTCAATTAGAGACCAATTTTGGATACTGACAAATTGTATTAGGAACTGAGGTCTCCCTGTTTCTTGTACAATTGGAGAAGAAGCTAAAAAGATTCCTCCACAAAGAATCTGGGCCATAGAAGCATTAAAATATGCAGCAATCCTCAAAATTATCGTAGGCCCTTTATTGGAATAGAATACTTCAGTTGGCATTTGCACATGTTAATCTAATTGAAATAAATTGTAGGGGTGAGATACAGTAATTTGATTTACATTGTTTATAGTTTTTAAATTTATTTATTATTTTCCACTTTTATAATACAATCTTGTTAATATTCTGTCTTTAATATTTTAAACAATGTCTAATTAACAAATGATTCTAATGTTTTTATGAGAACAAAATTGGATTTATTAAAATCTAATATTTTGCACTTGATCTGACCTCAAATATAACACAGCATTCTTCATTGTGTATGCAGCTCAAAATCAGATAAGTCTGTTATCTGATAAGTCTGAAACTCTGAAGACGAGGCTACTGATTATCAGCTTTTATTTCTGCAGAAAGCAAAAGACTAGATGACCTTTTTGTCTCCCACCTTAACAGAGCAGGCAGAGAGTGAAAAACAGGCATTCCCCAAAAAATTTTCCAAACATCTTACAGCTCACATAGCTTGCACAGAACGTCATTGCTATGGAAATGTAATTTGATATCACGTGAATTTCATGATTTTTCTCAGCACTCTGAAAACAACAGACTTTAGAAGGGAAAAGAAATACATTTTCTGGCGTATAACTCAGAGCTTTGTTAGGGAATGCTGAACACACATTTTAAGGTACAAGGAAGGTTACTTGGCAGAATTCACATTTTACTTTTCACAAGAAGTTACTTTGCTAGGCTAAGCTTGGGAATTCACCTAGAAGTTTTATCTATGTAGTTGGCATGTTAGGTTACAACGGAGCTTCTCTAAACAGCAATTTAACAAAAGCTGAATTAGGTTACACTCTGTGTATGCTCTAATCCAGTGATGGCAAACCTTTTCGAGACCGAATGCTCAAACCGCAACCCAAAACCCCTTATTTATCTCGGAGTGCCAACAACGCAATTTAACCTGAATAATGAGGTTTTAGTTTAGAAAAACAATAACAGCGCTTTCAATGATACAAACACCTTTTTATTGAAAGGTAAACGTTTGCATTTGGCATGCTTTTGATTAATGTGACCTTTGCTGTTGAATGCATGCTGGTAATCTTTCTAACCTTGTCTCATACGTTGTAAGTTTGAGAGCAACACATGCAGCACTCAGGTCATCTGTTAGTCCAGGGGTGTCAAACTCAATTTCAATGAGGGCCCCATTGTGGTTGACTTCGGAGGCCATGGTGGGCATGGCCAGCTCCCACTGCTGCTGTTCTCACTCTCTTTGGTTGCCCATGGTGTGTGCAGGAGGGCAAAGAATGTGGGTCAGAGGGAGGCCCACTCCCTCTCCTTATGAGACCTAGCTTTGTAACAAAAGCAACTTCAATGATAGGATGGGAGACCACCAGGAGAGGTCAGGAGGAGGGGACAAGGGGATGCTAAAAGGCAGATTCAGGCACCCATCCTCTTTTGCAGAGTCATTCTTGGGGCAAAAAGTTGTTGCCTGCCAGTCTCTTGCTCCTCCCCTTCCCCCAACTACTTTCCACTTAACTACTTAATGGGGCTCTTTCTCTCATGGAGCAGCAAATGGGGCAAGACAGAGACAGAGAGGGTAAGAGAGCAAATGTTTTTATTCCTTTTTGGCCTTGGAAAGCCTCCTGCACCAACCTCAAAGCAAAGAAAAAAACCCTGCAACTGTTTGAAGGCTGAAGGAAGCCTCCAACTGAACAAGGAAGCATGGGGTGGGGTGGGGGGTTCCAGGCCATTCACATTCACTTCCAGCCCACTGGAGTTTCCTTGCAATGCAAGCGCCCCCCCTGAATACTCACGCGTCCCCCGCCCTGGCCCTCAGCATAGGCCCAAAAACCTGCTGGCTGGCAGGAGTGGCTCCTGCATGTGGATGATAGTGGAGCTGGGCTGGGGCGGCTGGCGTGCCGGGAGAGGACACTCTGCATGCCACAGGTTCCCCATCAATGCTCTAATCCTTTCAATTGCTTTTTCAGATCAATTATGTAACAGCTTCAGAGGCTCTGAGTGACAAAAGCAATTTCCCTCTTTTCCACCGGATGTTCCCCAAAGAAGGATTCCAGTACCCAGCAATTGTCCAGCTGCTCCTCCACTTCAGATGGACCCTGATTGGCCTCTTTGCTTCAGACACAGAAAAGGGAGAGAATTTCATGAGGATTTTTCCTCCTATGCTTGTCAGGAATGGAATTTGTGTGGTTATATCACAGCAATTCTCAACAATCAAACATGCAGCCCCCCTCAGGGATGCCCTCACTAAGTGGAGACAAGTGAACGTCTTTGTTCACTTCATAGAATTTGATTTCATTTGGGAGAGAACCATTCCTTTCCATGCAATACTTATGCAACTCCCAGGACCCATTGAAGGAAAAGTCTGGATCCTCACAAATTTTTTGGGGTATACAATACATAAATACAAAACTTTCAAATGCATCCATAGTATTTGGAACTTTCGTTATCTGGTAAAGGAAAGGCCAAGGGATGATGCCTTTGAACCCTTTTTCTTTGTGGAAGAAAACTTTCAAGATGATTATTTTCACTGTTCTCTTTCAAAGAACATCTTTTCTGTCAAAGTCCGCAGAAGATGCACCCAGAAAGCCCCACTGGAAACTCAAAGGAAAAGGAACACAAGAAGGGTCCCAAATTACTACCAACCTTACAGTTTTATTAAGACTCTGGCCCAGGCCTTGAATGCCACTTATTCCTCCAGACCAAGGAGGAGAAGAAAGGAGGGAGAAAATATGTCAGGGTCTCCAAGACTGCAGCCGTGGCAGGTATGGGGGTCCCGATATGGATCCATAGATCCTTTGGAGGAGGAATCCAGAGGAGAAGGAGGGGAACCATCTCAACAGATCTGGCCAATTTAATTACTCAGGGAATTAATGGTTCCAAAGAGTAGATACCATGGCATTTTTATATTTAGCACTGCTAATTGGAAAATGCTGTATTCTTTTTAAAATAAATTCCTGTATTTGTGGGTTTGTGATGAGCCTGGTGGAATTCCACCTTTCTTCCGTCCCCATTGCACGTGGGTCTCTGTGAAGCTGGACAGGCAGCTAAGCCCCCCTATTCTCCTCCAATGAAAGGGAGCCTGGCGTGGATCTGGGTGCTTTATTGGGAGAAGAGGGCAGGTGAAACTGAGGAGATGCAAAGAGTGGAAATCAAATAGAAAGACGAGATAGGCAGCATTAACTAACAGCCAGCAAAGAAGCAGGTGGAACCTCTCCAGCGATGCTCCGTGTGAGGGAGGGAGGCGCCTCCAGATGACCAGGGGTCTCGGTCACACGGCTGCTTCCGTCTTCTCCAAAGGCTGACAGAAAATGGAGTCTGGCTTCAGACCTTATAGTGAGGCTTATCTGCCCCTGGCAGATAATTATTCAGCTAAAATCTTCTCTCTTGTAACTGAATTCATTTTTCCATGTCTGACACTGTGGAATAATAGTGAGCAGATCTTACATTCATGTTACACATGAGTCAGGTATTGGAAGAGGGGTGTATCCAGCAGGGACGTGTGGTCAGGGGAGGCAGGGGAGGCAGAGCCTCACCACTGTCAATCATGAAAAGGAAAAAAAATGTAAACGGGGAAAAGGCGAGTGCTGAAGTGAGGTTAGCTAGCTCACCGTGAATGACTGCCTCTTTAAAAAAGCCTCTAAAGCTCTGAGCTCTGCCGCTGACTAAAACGCTTCCTTTCGCCCGTGGAAGAGCTCATGCAGGCGAAAGGAAGCGTTTTTAGTCCGTGGGATGCGTGCAAGAGGAGGAGAGAATGCCTGAATATTCTCTCCTCTCGCACGCACCCCGCGGAATAAAACGCTTCCTTTCGCCCGCATGAGCTCTTCCATGGGCGAAAGGAAGCGTTTTTAGTCCGTGGGGTGCGTGCAAGAGGAGGAGAGAATGCCTGAATATTCTCTCCTCTCGCACGCACCCCGCGGAATAAAACGCTTCCTTTCGCCCGCATGAGCTCTTCCATGGGCGAAAGGAAGCGTTTTTAGTCCGTGGGATGCGTGCAAGAGGAGGAGAGAATGCCTGAATATTCTCTCCTCTCGCACGCACCCCGCGAAATAAAACGCTTTCTTTCGCCCGCATGAGCTCTTCCATGGGCGAAAGGAAGCGTTTTTAGTCCGTGGGATGCGTGCAAGAGGAGGAGAGAATGCCTGAATACGAAGGACGAAGGAGGCTTTGGCGCGCTTTAGAGGCGGGTGTGAAAGCAACGAAAGAGGCAGCGTGATCGGGTGGGGGAAGCAACGAAAGAGGCAGCGAGAGGCAGCGAGAGCGGGCACGGGAAAGCAAGGAAAGAGGTAGCGTGAGCAAGTGGGGGAAGCAACGAAAGAGGCAGCGAGAGGCAGCGAGAGCGGGCATGGGAAAGCAAGGAAAGAGGCAGCGTGAGCGGGTGGGGGAAGCAACGAAAGAGGCAGCGTGATCGGGTGGGGGAAGCAACGAAAGAGGCAGCGAGAGGCAGCGAGAGCGGGCACGGGAAAGCAAGGAAAGAGGCAGCATGAGCAAGTGGGGGAAGCAACGAAAGAGGCAGCGAGAGCGGGCACGGGAAAGCAAGGAAAGAGGCAGCGTGAGCGGGTGGGGGAAGCAACGAAAGAGGCAGCGAGAGGCAGCGAGAGGCAGCGAGAGCGGGCACGGGAAAGCAAGGAAAGAGGCAGCGTGAGCGGGTGGGGGAAGCAACGAAAGAGGCAGCGTGATCGGGTGGGGGAAGCAACGAAAGAGGCAGCGAGAGGCAGCGAGAGCGGGCACGGGAAAGCAAGGAAAGAGGCAGCGAGAGCGGGCACGGGAAAGCAAGGAAAGAGGCAGCGTGAGCGGGTGGGGGAAGCAACGAAAGAGGCAGCGAGAGGCAGCGAGAGCGGGCACGGGAAAGAAACGAAAGAGGCAGCGTGAGCGGGTGGGGGAAGCAACGAAAGAGGCAGCGAGAGTGGGCACGGGAAAGCAACGAAAGAGGCAGCGAGGGCGGGTGGGAAAGCAACGAAAGGGAGGGCGGGTGGGAAAGCAAGGAAAGAGGCAGCGAGAGCGGGCACGGGAAAGCAAGGAAAGAGGCAGCGAGAGCGGGCGGTGGCTGCAGGCGGCAAGGCTTGAGCAGGGTGAAAGCGCAGCCCCTTTCGTTGCTTTCCCATTCACCCCGCTCAAGACTTGCCCGAGAGAGCTGGGGATCGGGCTTTGGGTTGGTAGGAGACCTTGAAGGAGGGGGGGGGGAGGGACTGGGGCCGGTGGAGGAAGCAATGCTACAGTGCACTCTGCGGTCCCCTTAATGTTCACTCAGGAAGGCGGGGAATGGGACCACGTGAGCAGGAGGCTGAGGCTCCGCCTTCCTGATGACGTCACCAGCCTCACCAGCCATAACCCTCACCGCACGTCACTGGTATCCAGTGGTGGGATTCGATTTTTTTACTACCGGCTTTGTGGGCATGGCTTGGTGGTCTTCTTATTGGGTGGGTGTGGCTGGGTGGTCATGTGAATGGGTGGGTGTGGCCAACTTGACATCACTCACATCAAGGGATACCTTGCCTGGCCTCTCTTTGCCTCAAGGAGATACAATTTCCCTGTCTATTTATTTACTACTACTGAACATCCAAAATACACAATTTAATCTATGTACTGTATATATGCCATATGTGTGTGCATACATATTACATAGTATAGTGTGTGTATAGGCACACAGAAAAATATATTATCTGCTATATATACTGCATGTGCATGTACCAGGGGTGGGTTTCAGCTGGTACGGACAGATACGGGAGTACCGGATGGTGAAATTTAGCTTGCCTTAGCGTACCTGTTCGTTCGAAGGCCCCGACAAGCCCATGTGGCGTGTGCTGCCTTTTTCTCTTTGATAGCCGCTTCGTTTCCAATGAAGGGGGGTGGGGAACCCCTGCAGAGGGAGGAAATCGTATGGATTCCCCACCCCCTTCAGTGGAAAAGAGGCAGCTGTCAGAGGAGAGAGCAGCATGCGCCTGTGGGCCTGTCCAACAAATCCTCGCCTCCTGTTCTTTCTTCGCCTGTTTGAAGAACAGTGGCAGACATGAGGAAAATGGTGTGTGTGAGAGAGAGGGATAGAGAGAGAAAGAAAAAATGAGAAAGAAGGAAAGAGAAAGAAAGAAAGTTGGAGAGAGAGAGACAAGAAAGAAGGAAGAGAAAGAAAGAAAATAATGGGAGAGAGACACACAAAGAAAGAAGGGAGGAAGGAAGAAAATAAGAAAAAGAAAGAGAACTTATGACCCCAATTGAGCCCAAATTTTTGGTTGCTAAGTAAGAGCATTGTTAAGTGAATTTCACCACATTTTCCAACTTGGCCACACCCACCCGGTCACATGACCGCCAAGCCACTCCCACAAAACAGGCCACACCTACAGAATAGGTTCTAAAAACTTTTGAAACCCACCACTGGTATGTGTACGCACACACACACACACACACACACACACACACACACACCTTCTAAAACTATACACATTCAACCTCACTTACTTTGTTTGGAAAAGCACAGTCCACTTTCTCACATACATCTCACTATAACTTCTTACACACACCTTCAGATGCTCTTCCCTAGCTTACACGTGACTGTTAGAGCCAGGAGATGTCATGGATTGAGTAAAATGTGGTGAAACTCACTTAACAACACTCTTGCTTAGCAACCAAAATGTTGGGCTCAATTGTCATAAGTCAAGGACTGTCTCTGCCTTCCTCTGCATGGCAGCCTTGTCCTAGTAAACTCCTTCCCTTTTCTGGCAATTTTCCTCTCTGTTAGAGGCACCAAAATAATCCAGAGGATATCAGGTCTCCTGCTGGACCAGTGGGTTGGACTAGTTGACCTCCAAGGTCCCTTCTAACCCTGCTGGAGCAGGGGTTGGACTAGAAAATGACCTCTGAGATCCCTTCCAGCCCTAGACTGCTCTGCTGTTTCAAAGAGTCTTCTGAAGCCATGGTTTGTGTCCTTCCTTCCTTTCATTTTTTTCTCTCTCTCCCACCCTCACTCCATGTACGTATCTATCTATCTATCTATCCCTCCATCCAACTATATCTCATTCACTTTCTCCTCCCTCCCTCTTTCTTTCTTTCCCTTCCTTCCTTCCTTCCTTCCATCCCTCCCTCCCTCCCTCCCTCTTTCTTATGCTCCCTTTTTCTTTCTTTTCCTTTTCTTTCTTGTCTCTTCCTTTCTCTCCCTTTCTCTCTTTCTTTCTCTTCCTATCCCTTCCCTTCCTCCTTCGAAATCTAGGAGAGACATCTAAAACAAAAACTCATTTGGCTGAAACCAACCATTACACACACACATCCTATTCCGCGCAAGCAGCCAGAGTAGGGGGACCTGTGGGGATTTGGAAGGGTAGGCAGCTTGTTTATACTAAGCATTGGAATGAGAGGAAAGAGAGAGAGAAAGGAAGAAAGAGTGAGAGAGAGAGAGAGAGAGGGAGGGAGGACTCTGGGCCGCCTGGGAGGAGGCTATAGAGACCCTAATCCGACAAGAGAAGAAGAACTGAAAGCCAGGAAAGACGGAGCGATCCCAGTTCTGCAGCAAGAGGGGTTTCTGCAAAGGGGAAGGGGAGGGGGAGGAGGTCGCCCCAGCTTCCAAAGGCCTTTTAGCCATAATTGCCACCAGAGCAGATGTTGGGGAGGGGGGCAAGGAGGAAAGGGGTCCCCTGACTCTCCCTCGGACCCCCATGAAGGAAGGGAAGGGAGGAGGAGGGAAAGGAAAGGAAAGGGAAAGAAGGAAAGGATAAAGAAGGGAGGTAAAGGGAAGGGACGGAAAAGGAAAAAGGAAGGGGAAAGGAAAAGAGAAAGGAAAGGAAAAAGGAAAGGAAATGGGAAAGAAAAGGATGACTAAGGGAGGGAAAGGGAAGGGAAGGAAAAAAGGAAGGAAAAGAGAAAGGAAAAGAAGGAGGAAAGGAAAAGAGAAAGGAAAGAGGGAAAAGGTGAAGAGTGGCCGCTGCTGGAGTTGTTGGGAGCAGCCTGAGGTGGGCATTCAGGAGCAGGCCAACTATTTAGGAAGTGTGATGATATGCAAAAGTGACTTTTGGGATGAGGAGAAGAGAGGCTGCCTAGGGAAGGATCAGATAAGAGGGGAGAATCCTGCAGCTGCATAATGGGAGAGAAAGAAACTCAGAAAGGATCCTCCCTAACTTTTCAGGCTGAGAAAAGAGCTGGTGGGAGATTCAAAATTTTGTTAATGTCCCATTACAATCAAGTAGAATTAGCACATCTGGAGGTGTTTTCCAAGGAGAAGATTAGCCTGACAGATTTCTTCTTGATAAACCCATGCTTTCTGGGAATCAACCTGTTGTTTTCAAAGAGTTTATGGATCATCTTTTTTTTCTCTGTTCATTTTATTGAATGTTCCCTGTAATTGACCAACTGTGTTGATTATATTTTCTCTATATTTTGTCAATATATGATTGACATTTTTTTTCAAACTTTTTCATTCGCTTATAAAGATAATGGCAGTATTTGTACCTATTTAATCATATTTGGAAATTAAACAATTGTAGAAGAAAGATTCAAAGTGAGATAAGAAACTAAGTTTTTTAGTTTTCATATTCCTGGATGTTCCCTTTCTAGTTTCATCCCTTTCTGAAGAAGAATGAATTTTGGAATATTTCCCACTTTAAACTGTACTTGGACCAAAATGGAGAGATAAAAGCAGATATAGGCATTCACGGCTACTTGCTTCCCCCCAAGGAGGATGCCAAGACAGAGAAACTGGCCTATTTTGAAAGACAGAGACTTTCTATCAATCAAGATGCTCTTTCACGGCTAAAGTTGCTCAATAAGGTGAGATACATTTTGCTGTCTTTTCTCTGTTTCCTAAAGCTTGAGGTCCCATTTCAAGTGGGCAAAGCCTAGAGTCTCCAGGGTGGTTGGCCTTCCATGCCAGTTGGTGTCATCTAATGGAAGTTCTTCAACAGATGGGACCTTTGCCATGTTTTATGGAAACCTTTCAAGATCTTACTGGTCAGAAGTTTCTTTCTTCATCACAGTTTTATTCTGTATTTTAAAAATCTAATGGAATAAAAGTTTCCTAAATATTTTATAGAAAACTGTTATCAGTTTTAATAAAAATATATCATCATACTTAAAACTTTTCAATTCCATCCCTCTAGACTATTAAGTAGAAAAGTACCTTATTATAGCAAAAGGGAGGAACTAAATGAGGAATCTGCCAGTTGTTATCCCTCCTGTATCTGTTTAGAAGGAGTCAGAGGTTTCCTATTTACCTCAGTGAAGACCAGAGGCTACTTGTCTCCATCCATTTCTACCTCCGTTTTCCATGGATGGAGAGTCCTAACATCTTTTCTTTGGCATTCCTTGTTTTTCTGCTCAGTCCCTGCCTCAGTCCAAATGTGTGGAAAGTTGTCATCCTGGATTTGTCAAGAGGGCTCGAGAAGGAGAGCCAGTTTGCTGCTATGACTGCATTCCTTGTCCAGAGGGGACCTTCTCCACTCAGGAAGGTGGGTCACACTGAGGAAAATGGGAGGCTTTGTAGAACTGGATCCCTCCAGAACATTTTCATGAAAGTGCAAGTTAAGAAGTTCATCTGGTTTTTTAATTTTTACCCTGCACAATTTCTTATCTAAAAGGAAGTAAATCAAAAAGACTTTAAGGAGGGGCTGGGAGGAGATGGGAGGAGGGGGTGGCAGACTGAGCAAGCTTTACTACTATTTAAGAAAATATCTCTTCTGCTTTTTAGTTTGGACTTGTGCTGCTAAATTCACCTTTCTAGGAAGATCTGAGTTCTTTGAAACTTGATGAATTGTTTTAGGTCCACCTTCTGAAAGACCTTGAAATTCACTGTATATTGAATCCTCCCCTTGAGGATCACTGAGAAGGTGTCACTGGTCCATAAAGTGGTGGTGTGGATTGTTATGGGGGTATATCATTACACAAATATTCTACCAGCCATGTAGATCAATCAATCAGAGCAGAGCTGGAAGGAACCTTGGAGATCTTCTACCCCTGCTCAAGCAGGAGACCTGATACCATTTCAGACAAGTGACTGTCCAGTCTCTTAAAAACCTCCAATGTTGAAGAACCCAAAACTCTGGAGGCCAGCTGCTCCATTGGTTAATGGTTCTCACTATTAGTAAGTTTCCCTTTAATTCCACATTGCTTCAAGATATAAGATACTGCAGGTCAGGGGTGGGTTTCAAAATTTTTTACTACCAGTTCTTTGGTTGTCCCTGGGGGGGGGGGGCATGTGACTGGCTGGTCATGGTCAACTTGATGTCACTCATGCACATGCCCATTCAGTCATACAGTATGTCCCCCACAAACACACACACACCTAGCCACGCCCAAAGAACCAGTGAAAATTTCTGTTTTGCCAGCTGGGAGGCTAGCAAAGAAGCTTCGCTTTCCCTGCCACCGCAGAAGGCATACAAACACACACACACACTCCCCATCTAGCTGCTTTGTGTGGCCGGGAGGGTGCGTGTGCGTGGGGAGACACCCCTCAAGTGAGCGCCAAAACACATCAAAGGCACATGGAGCAGATGGCTGATCGTTTAAGGAGGGTCTTAACAGGATGCAAAAGGACAGGGCTTCTCTCCTTGGGTCCAGCCATCGCCTTGCTGTGTTATTTCCCACCCCCACACCATGAGAGGAGGAGGAGGGTAGAGGAGGAGGGTTGCCTTAGAGCAGGAGCGAAGCAGCTGAGTAGCTCCCTTCATGCCACATTTGTGCGTAAGGCAGCCTTAGCTTCCTGCTGCTTCGGGCTGGAGCTTGCTCCCTCTGCGCTTGGTTGAGGAGCTGCAGGGGGGACATGGCAAGGTGATGACTAGGGCCATAGTGCAGGAGAGAAGCCGCGCCCTTTTGCGTCCTGCTAAGACCCTCCTTACGTGAGCAGCTGGCCATCCCACGTGCACCTTTGCTGCAGTTTGGCACTCGCTTGAGCAGGGGGGGAGGTCTCCCTAATTGTGCGCACCCTCCCGGCCCTGCCACAGCCAGCCAGGGGGTCGCGAGAGGAGAAGGAGGAGGGCTGTCCAAAAGGAATCCTCCGCCATGGCTGGCAAGCACCCCAAGGTGAGCTTGCTGGCTTGGCCCAGCGGACAACTTTTCGAAAGAGACTCAGAAACAGAGAGAGAGATTGAGACACACACACACACACATATACTTCTGAGAGAAAGAGGGAGAAGGGGAGAGATCGGCTGACGAGTGAGGGCTTTCTCTGACCCTGACACCCGGGGTGGGCATGCGTGTTTCAGCAGAGCCAGCACCCTTTTCCTACTGCCCTGAATCTTTAAAGCCGCAGCTGGGTGCTGCTAGCCTGCCCCCGTTTATGACATCCCCTCCTCCTGGATTCCATTCTCACTGTTAGATACTTCCCCCTCTATTGCTACTAGACAATGGAAGTCTCCACTCAGGTCCTCTGTTGCCAGCGGGAACAGAGGGGAACCTGATTGGCTGAAGGGCCGGACAGCTCCCATTTAAAAGGGGAGCTGTCCGACCATCTACTCAGTGGAAGTTTTCACGTACTTCAATGAATAGCTGTTATCGCTAGCCTTTTGTGCCTTTCATTACCTGATCTAACACCCACCTTGCCAGCCCTTGTGTGTGAAGGTCGGCGTCGGTCCCAGCTGGGCCAGGCCAGTGTCTCTGGGCAGAGAGCAGGCTGCGCATCCCTTACCGCTCGCCACCGCTCGCCCCCTCACCACTTTCCTGGCCAGCCACCCAGCTAAGCAGGCAGGGCCTGGGTTGCAGCCAGCATGGAGGGGACTGTAAGGGAAGTGAGCCCCATGCCAGCATCTCTGCCTCCTTCCTCTGAGAGCCATCTTGGGGGATGGCCAGTCTCCCCGGCCGCTGCACCCTTGCCTTCCACATGAGAGCTGGAGGAACGAAGCAGCCTCGCTTCCCTTACCACTCGCTGCCGTCTGCCTGCTCCCTGGCTGTTTTCCTGGGGAAGGGCCTCGGGAGGCTTTGCTGAGCTGTCCCAGAGCTGTGTAGAGGCTTCCCTGCTGGAAAAGCCGACCCGCCACTCCCATGAGAGGCTTTGGCAAGGATCTTGCCTGCTGGGCAGCCTTTTCAGAAGCATCGTGGCTCAGCCTCACCTTGCCCAGCTCTCTTCTGATTCCTTTAGACCAGGCTTTGGTCTAACTCCTCATGGAAAGCTCAGAATTGGCAAAAGAACTCAATTCAGCCAGAAAACGTTACTTTTGACCCAGAACTCAGTTTCGAACAAGAAACACATATTAGTGGTGTCCTGAGTCGGGAAAGCTAAAAAAACCACTCCATTCGGTGATCTGTGGTGCTTTCCCCCTGGGACGCCACAGAAACCCAGGCTGGGGGGGGCTTTGTGCAGGCTTGACGGCAGGAAGAAGCATCCTGTTGCAGGCACCCAGGGTGGCCTCGACCTCCGCCTCCCTACCACCCCCAGCTCCGTGGAACTTCCCCGCCATCCCACTGACATGGGGACGCTCCCAGCTATGCTGGGTGGCCATCTTTCACATCCCATTGCGGGCTGCAGTTGGCCCTTGGATGGCCCCACTTCCCTCCAGGTGCCTCTTCCCAGCTGGGAGACCCTCTGGGTCAGCCCTGCCGCTCTGGGTCGGTGAGCAGCCTGCATGCCACCCCCACATGACCTTTATAAATAGAAATTCACCATCTTCCTTTTAATCTTTCCATGAGAATTTTTCTAAAACTTCTTATGTTTACATAGCAAGCATGATGCCCCTGCCAAATGGAGCATTGGAGGCCAGGCTCGCCCGCTTGCTTGCCGATTTCCCGGCTGGCTGCCTCACTGAGCAGGTGGGGTCCGGGCTGCAGCCGGTGGGAGGGGGGTGCAACACATGGGAGGTCCAGTATATTAACTGCCATGAGGAATGACTCCAGGGGTTTTCCTAAAAGGATTACATGATTCATTATTAGCCTCTAATAATGGAGGTTCCTATGAAGATTCTACACATTACACAGGAAATAATTAACACCCCAGGACTTCCCTCAACTTCAAATACCTAGTTACAATTTTTTAAAAAAAATCCTTCTTATGCTCTTTTTAATGAACTCATTAAGAAATACTTCTTGGAAAATGCCCATGGTATCAGCTGTTCTCCAGAGAAGGTATTTCCTGTAAGATAAAAGGGCAGAATGTTAAAGAAAGTTGCTTTTTTCTTTCTCAGATACAGAAAAATGCACCAAGTGTCCGGATGATAAATATCCAAATGAGGCCAGAGTCCAATGTATCCCCAAAGTTAAAACCTTCCTGTCTTATGAAGACCTTCTGGGCATCATCCTGGTCTCTTTTGCCCTATTCTTCTTCCTAACCACAGGCCTTGTTTTAATCATCTTCATTAAATACCGAGAAACTCCCATTGTCAAAGCCAACAATCGGGACCTCTCCTACATCCTCCTGGTCTCCCTCCTGCTTTGCTTCTTGTCTCCTTCTCTCTTCATTGGTCAACCAAGGAAAGCCACCTGCCTTCTCCGACAAACGGTTTTCAGCATCATCTTCTCAGTTGCCGTTTCTTCTCTCTTGGCCAAAACCATCACGGTGGTGCTGGCTTTCCTGGCCACAAAACCAGGAAACCGAGTGAAGAGATGGCTGGGGAAGAGCTTGGCCAACTCCATCATCCTTTCTTCTTCTGCTGTCCAAATTGTCATCTGCTCCATCTGGCTGGGAGTTTCTCCCCCCTTCCCTGACTCTGACCTCCACTCCCAGCCTGGAGAGATCATCCTGCAATGCAACGAAGGGGCCGTTGTCATGTTCTACGTCACCCTCAGCTACATGGGCTTCCTGGCTGCCATCTGCTTCACGGTGGCTTTCCTGGCCAGGAATCTGCCTGGGGCCTTCAACGAAGCCAAGCTGATCACCTTCAGCATGCTGGTCTTCTGCAGCGTCTGGGTGACTTTTGTGCCCACCTACCTGAGCACCAAAGGGAAATACATGGTGGCTGTGCAGGTCTTCTCCATCCTGGCCTCCAGTGCTGGTCTGCTGGGCTGCATCTTCATCCCCAAGTGCTACATTATCCTTCTGAGGCCAGACCTGAACACAAAGGAGCATCTCACAGCCAGAAGAAATGTGGAAATGTGAGAAAGAGGAATTTCAACTCCAATCTATTTTCTGTACATGATCGGGGGCAACAATTTTTATTCAAATCAATAAAGATTATCTGGAAGATTGTGAGGCTCTCTCTCAAGATTTTTTGGAGGAATGAGAATGTGTTAACAAGATAGAAATAAAAAATTAATGCACGGGCAACCTTTATGCCTTCATTTCTCAATACATTTTACCCAAACTGCTGTGAAAATACGTTTTTTTTATTTAGACATTGTCTCTTTCTTGTGATGGTAACAGAGGATGGGCGTGAAAGTACCTTGATGCGTGCTAATTATGTATATTCATGCTTATATCCTCTATTAGACATGCATCTTGAGGGTTATCATTTTGTCCTCCTTTCCAGAAATGTTTAAATATGAGTGCATCCTTTTGTCTGTGGGATTTCCTCCCACTATTTTACAGAGGGAAATTCCTTCAGTGGACAATGAATAAATATTAATTGCAGTAAACCTTGATTATTGTTTTTTGGGGGTCATGTTGTTGTTTCCACAGAAAGTGGTGTCAGGAGTGGGATTCACAATCTTCGATCCCACATCCCTTCCCATTGCCACTTAAAGGCACCATTGAGGAATACTGTGAGACCCGTCTGTGTCTAAGAGTCTATTGTGGCTGGCATGGTTTGTTGAATGTGTGTGGTCCCTTCCTTCCCAACTCTCAGCTGTCCTGGCCCTGCTCTGAGCCCAGCTGAGCAAGGGCCGTTGGTGTCCAGGAATCCCGGGGGGAATTTGCCTTTGGAGGGCTCAATGTGACCTTTCTGTGTCAAAGAAGGGAGGCTGACCTGGAAACTCTGTTCAAACTCCTTTGTTCCTATTGTCTTAATGGAGGGATTCCCAAAGCTGATCCTAGGCAGGGAGGGAAGTGGATGATGGTGTTCTGACTGGGGAAGGAATCTTTCCCAAAGAAATAGATAAACCCTCTGTGGCCCAGGCACCTCATTTATGTACTACATGAAGACTGCAGGGGCCTCTTGTAGCCCAAAAGGCATAACTTTGAATTGGAAACTGCCAAGGGGGCAGTTAAATGTGGTCTTCCATTCATCTCCCTCCCTGATACGTATGTGGTAATACACCTCTCTCAAGTCTAGTTTGGTGAACACCTTGCCTTTAGCCAAGTGGTTCAACATATCCTTCATGAGGGGGATGGGGTAGGTGTTTTTTATGCATATGGCTTTTATCCCCCGCAGATCAATGCAGAGACGAACCCCACCATCTTTCTTCTCTTTGAAGAGCACTGGGGCCGCTATTTCTGACTTAGCTGGTTGAATAAAGCCCCGCTTCAAATTGATGTCAATGTACTTCCTTAATTCTACCATCTCTTTGGGAGTCATGGAGTACATTTTCGGCTTTGGTAGGGTAGCCCCAGGTATGAACTCTATTGCGCAATAGGTGGGCCGATGAGGGGGGAGATAGTTGCAATCTTCCTCACTGAAAACCCCTGCCAAGTCCCAGTACTCTTTTGGCACTTGCTGGATTCCTGTGGATTTTGTGTCTGCTGCAGCGGCTGCAGGCACTGGGCGGTCTGCTTTATTGGGCTTGATAGTCCCTGGGTGGCCCTCTGGCTTCTTGGGTGGTAGCGGCCCAAAACTTATGATCAATTTCTGAATGCCGTCCTCCCACTTTATGGTAGGTTTCCACTTGTCCAGCCATGCAAGCCCCAAGATAATTGATTCATACATCTTTGGAGCTACGATGAATCTGAGGAGTTCATAGTGGCAGCCTATCTGCAACTTTCAAGTCAGTAATTAGTTTGGCCGGGGCCCCTCCAATTAGTGTCCCATCTACCTGCTCAAACCGAATGGGATGGTCTAGGGGTCTTGTGCATATGCCTAGCTGCACCACAACAGACATGCTGATTAAGAATTGGGTGCAGCCGTTGTCCACAATTGCCTCAACTTCCCCTTCTGCCCCCGTCTCGGGCACCATGAGCTTGGCTTTGATGGCAAAGGGGCGGATGGATGCGCTTACCATTGGGTCATCATCCTCACTGCTTCCTTCATCTGGGCTTGACAAGGGCCTTTCGGCTGGGCCTCCATTGATCCCTGGGGAAAAGGTTGTGTGGCTGAGGATTGCTTTGCAAATTTAGTGGCTTGTCTTTTCCCAGGCAGCTTCATTTGCCTCTCTGCTGGCTGAGGATCCTGGAGGAGCTGTCCCTTCAGCACTTTCCCCTGTCTTGCTATTGGCAGGGAATCATCTTTGGAAGGGGGAGCCCTTTCCCCTTCGAGCTTCCCAAGCTTTTCCCCCCTGCTGCTTTATGAAGGGGGGCAGAGCCCCCATGCCTGACACTGGTTTTGTGCCGGCGTGGGTGGGGGCGAGGAAAAGGGCAGCTCAGCTTCTGTTCCCAGATCTTCAGCTGCTGTTCTCATGTCTTCTGTTGCTCCCAGTTGGGGAATTGCAACTGATTGAGGGTTCAGTCCCTGCGGTTGCACCAGGCCAGTTATCTGAAATGGTGCCATCTGCTGAGGAGGGGCAGGCTTCCATTGGTATTTCCCCCATCCATGGCCTGGGAAGAAAGCCCACCCCGGTGGTCCTTGATTTGCAGGCTGCAGCCCAAACATCGGTGGCTGGCTAGGGGGAGAAATCCCCCATCACTCTTGCTGCTGGCTGGATTGACTTCCCCATCCTAGTTGAGGGCCTATCTGCTCCCCAGGGAGGAGGGGCAGTGCAGTTGGTCTTACTCCAGCAGCAAAGTGTTGGCCTGACCTGCTTGTCACTGTATGGAAGGAGCATAAATCTCCACTCCAGTGTGTTGCAGAGTCTCTACCAGGGAAGGTGAACATGGGCTGGGCCATGGTCCACCTTGGTGATTGATCAAGAGCTAAAGCAAGGGTTGATATTCACTCACATTCAGCCTGTCACAAATTGGTCTGGGAAGGCCGGTCAAGGCAGCTAGGCTGCTGCGTGAGGTGTGGCTGGGATCCCCAGTCCATCCACGGTGGCCATTTGACATAATTTGCTCCTCCCAGTCGTGTGTCGAAGCTTGCCCTCGCACCTCCCTGTGGCTCCAACAGCTCCTAGAGGCAATAAATCCCGAGGCTTCATCTTGCAGGGCTAGTTCCGATATGCGAGGAGGGCCTAGGGGTTGGCTCCTTTGTGCCTGGCTCCCAGCTGGCATCCCTCTCTGGCGGCCTCTGCCGCCTCTACCACGGCTTTGGAAGGCACGTAGATGGTCTCA
>JAKRSK010001604.1:0-15094 GCA_029891615.1 Natrix natrix natrix
CCTGGGTCGGGGAAGCCCAAGAACCATTCCATTCGCTGATCTGAGCTTTCTTTGAGGTTAGACCAAAGCTCATCTCCCAATTGGCAAAGGAACTCAATTCAGCCAGAAATCGTGACTTTTGACTCAGAGCTCGGTACCGAACCACGTACACATTTTAATTGGGTCCTGCGTCGGGGAAACTAAAGAACCATTCCATTCGTTGATCTGAGCTTTCCCTGAGGACTTAGACCAAACCTCATCTCCCAATTGGCAAACTAACTCAATTCAGCCAGAAAAGGGAACTTTTGACACAGAGCTCGTTTCAACCACATACACATCTTAGTGGTGTCCTGGGTCGGGGAAGCTAAAAAACCACTCCATTCGCTGATCTGAGCTTTCCCTGAGGAGTTAGACCAATGCTTATCTCCCAAAATTCCAAAGGAACTCTATTCAGCCAGAAAACGTAAATTTTGACCCAGAGCTCGTTTCGAACACATACAACATCTTAGTGGTGTCCTGGGTCGGGGAAGCTACAGAACCACTCCATTCGCTGATCTGAGCTTTCCCTGAGGAGTTAGACCAAAGCTCATCTCCCAATTGGCAAAGGAACTCAATTCAGCCAGAAAAGGGAACTTTTGACCCAGAGCTCGTTTCAACGACATAAACATCTTAGTGGTGTCCTGGGTCGGGGAAGCTAAAGAACCACTCCATTCGCTGATCTGAGCTTTCCCTGAGGACTTAGACCAAAGCTTATCTCCCAAAATTCCAAAGGAACTCTATTCAGACAGAAATCGTAACTTTTGACCCAGAGCTCGATTCCGAACCACATTACATCTTAGTTGGGTCCTCGGTCGGGGAAGCTAAAGAACCATTCCATTCGCTGATCTGAACTTTCCCTTAAGAGTTAGACTAAATCGTATCCCAGAATTGGCAAAAAATCTGAATTCAGGCAGAAAACGTAACTTTTGACCCAGAGCTCAATTCGGAACCACATACACATCTTAGTTGGGTCCTGGGTCGGGAAAGCTAAAAAACCACTCCACTCGCTGATTTGACCAAAGCTCATCTCCCAATTGGCAAAGGAACTCAATTCAGCCAGAAAAGAGAACTTTTGACCCAGAGCTCGTTTCAACCACGTACCCATCTTAGTGGTGTCCTGGGTTGGCGAAGCTAAAGAACCATTCCATTCGCTGATCTGAGCTTTCCCTGAGGACATAGTCCAAAGCTCATCTCCCAATTGACAAAGGAACTCAGCCAGAAAACATGACTTGTGACCCAGAGCTCGGTACCGAACCACATAAACATCTTAGTTGGGTCCTGGGTCGGGGAAGCTAAAAAAAACCACTCCATTCACCGATCTGAGCATACCCTGTGTTAGACCAAAGCTTATCTCCTAAATAGCAAAGGAACTCAATTCAGCCAGAAAACGTAATTTTTGACCCAGAGCTCAGTATCGAACAACATACACATATTAGTGGTGTCCTAAATCGGGGAAGCTAAAGAACCATTCCATTCGCTGACCTGAGCTTTCTTTGAGGTTAGACCAAAGCTCATCTCCCAATTGGCAAAGGAACTCAATTCAGCCAGAAAATGGAACTTTTGACCGAGAGCTCGGTTCCGAACAACGTACAAATCTTAGTTGTCTCCTGGGTCGGGGAAGCTATAAAACCACGCCATTCGCTGATCTGAACTTTCCCTGAGGAGTTAGACTAAATCGTATCACAGAATTGGCAAAAAAACCTGAATTCAGCCAGAAAACGTTACTTTTGACCCAGAGCTGTTTCGAACATGAAACACATATTGGTTATGTCCCATGACAGGAAAGCTAAAAAACCACTCCATTCGCTGATCTGACCAAAGCTCATCTCCCAATTGGCAAAGGAACTCAATTCAGCCAGAAAAGGGAACTTTTGACCCAGAGCTCGTTTCAACCACATACACATCTTAGTGGTGTCCTGGGTCGGGGAAGCTAAAAAACCACTCCATTCGCTGATCTGAGCTTTCCCTGAGGAGTTAGACCAAAGCTTATTCCCAAAATTCCAAAGGAACTCTATTCAGACAGAAAACGTAAATTTTTGACCAAGAGCTCAGTTTCGAACAACATACAAATATTAGTGGTGTCCTGAATCGGGGAAGCTACAGAACCATTCCATTCGCTGATCTGAGCTTTCCCTTGAGGAGTTAGACCAAAGCTCATCTCCCAATTGGCAAAGGAACTCAATTCAGCCCAAAAAGGGAACTTTTGACCCAGAGCTCGGTTCCGAACCACGTACACATCTTAGTGGTGTCCTGGGTCGGGGAAGGTAAAGAACCACTCCTTTCGCTGATCTGAGCTTTCCCTGAGGAGTTAGACCAAAGCTCATCTCCCAATTGGCAAAGGAACTCTATTCAGCCAGAAAACGTAAATTTTGACTCAGAGCTGTTTCGAACACGAAAACACATATTGGTTATGTCCCATGAATGGAAAGCTAAAAAACCACTCCATTCGCTGATCTGACCAAAGCTCATCTCCCAATTGACATAGGAACTCAATTCAGCCAGAAAACGTGACTTTTGACCCAGAGCTCGGTTCCGAACCACATTACATCTTAGTGGTGTCCTGGGTCGGGGAAGCCCAAGAACCATTCCATTCGCTGATCTGAGCTTTCTTTGAGGTTAGACCAAAGCTCATCTCCCAATTGGCAAAGGAACTCAATTCAGCCAGAAAAGGGAACTTTTGACCCAGAGCTCGTTTCAACCACATACACATCTTAGTTGGGTCCTGGGTCGGGGAAGCTAAAAAACCACTCCATTCGCTGATCTGAACTTTCCCTGAGGAGTTAGACTAAATCGTATCCCAGAATTGGCAAAAAAAACCTGAATTCAGCCAGAAAAGGGAACTTTTGACCCAGAGCTCGTTTCAACCACATACCCATCTTAGTGGTGTCCTGGGTCGGCGAAGCTAAAGAAACATTCCATTCTTTATCTGAGCTTTCCCTGAGGACTTAGACCAAAGCTCATCTCCCAATTGGCAAACTAACTCAATTCAGCCAGAAAAGGGAACTTTTGACCCAGAGCTCGTTTCAACCACATACACATCTTAGTGGTGTCCTGGGTCGGGGAAGCTAAAGAACCACTCCATTCGCTGATCTGAGCTCTCCCTGAGGAGTTAGACCAAAGCTTATCTCCCAAAATTCCAAAGGAACTCTATTCAGACAGAAAACGTAAATTTTTGACCAAGAGCTCAGTTTCGAACAACATACAAAAATTAGTGGTGTCCTAAATCGGGGAAGCTACAGAACCATTCCATTCGCTGATCTGAGCTTTCCCTTGAGGAGTTAGACCAAAGCTCATCTCCCAATTGGCAAAGGAACACAATTCAGCCAAAAAAGGGAACTTTTGACTCAGAGCTGTTTCGAACACGAAACACATATTGGTTATGTCCCATGAATGGAAAGCTAAAAAACCACTCAATTCGCTGATCTGACCAAAGCTCATCTCCCAATTGACATAGGAACTCAATTCAGCCAGAAAACGTGACTTTTGACCCAGAGCTCGGTTCCGAACCACATTACATCTTAGTGGTGTCCTGCGTCGTGAAGCCCAAGAACCATTCCATTCGCTGATCTGAGCTTTCTTTGAGGTTAGACCAAAGCTCATCTCCCAATTGGCAAAGGAACTCAATTCAGCCAGAAATTGTGACTTTTGACCCAGAGCTCGGTACCGAACCACGTACACATCTTAGTGGTGTCCTGGGTCGGGGAAGCTAAAAAAACACTCCATTCGCTGATCTGAGCTTTCCCTGAGGAGTTAGACCAAAGCTCATCTCCCAATTGGCAAAGGAACTCAATTCAGCCAGAAAAGGGAACTTTTGACCCAGAGCTCGTTTCAACCACATACCCATCTTAGTGGTGTCCTGGGTCGGCGAAGCTAAAGAACCATTCCATTCGCTGATCTGAGCTTTCCCTGAGGACTTAGACCAAAGCTCATCTCCCAATTGGCAAAGGAACTCAATTCAGCCAGAAAAGGTAACTTTTGACCCAGAGCTCGTTTCAACGACATACACATCTTAGTGGTGTCCTGGGTCGGGGAAGCTAAAAAACCACTCCATTCGCTGATCTGACCAAAGCTCATCTCCTAATTGGCAAAGGAACTCAATTCAGCCAGAAAAGGGAACTTTTGACCCAGAGCTCGTTTCAAAGATATACACATCTTAGTGGTGTCCTGGGTCGGGGAAGCTAAAAAACCACTCCATTCGCTGATCTGAGCTTTCCCTGAGGAGTTAGACCAAAGCTTATCTCCCAAAATTCCAAAGGAACTCTATTCAGACAGAAAACGTAAATTTTTGACCAAGAGCTCAGTTTCGAACAACATACAAAAATTAGTGGTGTCCTAAATCGGGGAAGCTACAGAACCATTCCATTCGCTGATCTGAGCTTTCCCTTGAGGAGTTAGACCAAAGCTCATCTCCCAATTGGCAAAGGAACACAATTCAGCCAAAAAAGGGAACTTTTGACTCAGAGCTGTTTCGAACACGAAACACATATTGGTTATGTCCCATGAATGGAAAGCTAAAAAACCAATCAATTCGGTGATCTGACCAAAGCTCATCTCCCAATTGGCAAAGGAACTCAATTCAGCCCAAAAAGGGAACTTTTGACTCAGAGCTCGTTTCAACGACATAAACATCTTAGTGGTGTCCTGGGTCGGGGAAGCTAAAGAACCACTCCATTCGCTGATCTGAACTTTCCCTGTGGAGTTAGACCCAAGCTCATCTCCCAATTGGCAAAGTAACTCAATTCAGCCAGAAAAGGGAACTTTTGACCCAGTGCTCGTTTCAACGACATACACATCTTAGTGGTGTCCTGGGTCGGGGAAGCTAAAGAACCACTCCATTCGTTGATCTGAGCTTTCCCTGAGGACTTAGACCAAAGCTTATCTCCCAAAATTCCAAAGGAACTCTATTCAGACAGAAATCGTAACTTTTGACCTAGAGCTCGATTCCGAACCACATTACATCTTAGTTGGGTCCTCGGTCGGGGAAGCTAAAAAACCACTCCACTCGCTGATTTGACCAAAGCTCATCTCCCAATTGGCAAAGGAACTCAATTCAGCCAGAAAAGAGAACTTTTGACCCAGAGCTCGTTTCAACCACGTACCCATCTTAGTGGTGTCCTGGGTTGGCGAAGCTAAAGAACCATTCCATTCGCTGATCTGAGCTTTCCCTGAGGACATAGTCCAAAGCTCATCTCCCAATTGACAAAGGAACTCAGCCAGAAAACATGACTTGTGACCCAGAGCTCGGTTCCGAACCACGTACACATCTTAGTGGTGTCCTGGGTCGGGGAAGGTAAAGAACCACTACTTTCGCTGATCTGAGCTTTCCCTGAGGAGTTAGACGAAAGCTCATCTCCCAATTGGCAAAGGAACTCTATTCAGCCAGAAAACGTAAATTTTGACTCAGAGCTGTTTCGAACACGAAAACAAATATTGGTTATGTCCCATGAATGGAAAGCTAAAAAACCACTCCATTTGCTGATCTGACCAAAGCTCATCTCCCAATTGACATAGGAACTCAATTCAGCCAGAAAACGTGACTTTTGACCCAGAGCTCGGTTCCGAACCACATTATATCTTAGTGGTGTCCTGGGTCGGGGAAGCCCAAGAACCATTCCATTCGCTGATCTGAGCTTTCTTTGAGGTTACACCAAAGCTCATCTCCCAATTGGCAAAGGAACTCAATTCAGCCAGAAAAGGGAACTTTTGACCCAGAGCTCGTTTCAACCACATACACATCTTAGTTGGGTCCTGGGTCGGGAAAGCTAAAAAACCACTCCACTCGCTGATCTGAACTTTCCCTGAGGAGTTAGACTAAATCGTATCCCAGAATTGGCAAAAAAAAACTGAATTCAGCCAGAAAAGGGAACTTTTGACCCAGAGCTCGTTTCAACCACATACCCATCTTAGTGGTGTCCTGGGTCGGCGAAGCTAAAGAAACATTCCATTCTTTATCTGAGCTTTCCCTGAGGACTTAGACCAAAGCTCATCTCCCAATTGGCAAACTAACTCAATTGAGCCAGAAAAGGGAACTTTTGACCCAGAGCTCGTTTCAACCACATAGACATCTTAGTGGTGTCCTGGGTCGGGGAAGCTAAAAAACCATTCGCTGATCTGAGCTTTCCCTGAGGAGTTAGACCAAAGCTTATCTCCCAAAATTCCAAAGGAACTCTATTCAGACAGAAAACGTAAATTTTTGACCAAGAGCTCAGTTTCGAACAACATACAAAAATTAGTGGTGTCCTAAATCGGGGAAGCTACAGAACCATTCCATTCGCTGATGTGAGCTTTCCCTTGAGGAGTTAGACCAAAGCTCATCTCCCAATTGGCAAAGGAACACAATTCAGCCAAAAAAGGGAACTTTTGACTCAGAGCTGTTTCGAACACGAAACACATATTGGTTATGTCCCATGAATGGAAAGCTAAAAAACCACTCAATTCGCTGATCTGACCAAAGCTCATCTCCCAATTGACATAGGAACTCAATTCAGCCAGAAAACGTGACTTTTGACCCAGAGCTCGGTTCCGAACCACATTACATCTTAGTGGTGTCCTGCGTCGTGAAGCCCAAGAACCATTCCATTCGCTGATCTGAGCTTTCTTTGAGGTTAGACCAAAGCTCATCTCCCAATTGGCAAAGGAACTCAATTCAGCCAGAAATCGTGACTTTTGACCCAGAGCTCGGTACCGAACCACATACACATCTTAGTGGTGTCCTGGGTCGGGGAAGCTAAAAAAACACTCCATTCGCTGATCTGAGCTTTCCCTGAGGAGTTAGACCAAAGCTCATCTCCCAATTGGCAAAGGAACTCAATTCAGCCAGAAAAGGGAACTTTTGACCCAGAGCTCGTTTCAACCACATACACATCTTAGTGGTGTCCTGGGTCGGGGAAGCTAAAGAACCATTCCATTCGCTGATCTGAGCTTTCCCTGAGGACTTAGACCAATGCTCATCTCCCAATTGGCAAACTAACTCAATTCAGCCAGAAAAGGTAACTTTTGACCCCGAGCTCGTTTCAACCACAAACCCATCTTAGTGGTGTCCTAGGTCGGGGAAGCTAAAAAACCACTCCATTCGCTGATTTGACCAAAGCTCATCTCCCAATTGGCAAAGGAACTCTATTCAGCCATAAAATGTAACTTTTGACCCAGAGCTCGTTTCAACCACAAACCCATCTTAGTGGTGTCCTGAGTCGGGGAAGCTAAAAAACCACTCCGTTCGCTTATATGACCAAAGCTCATCTCCCAATTGGCAAACGAACTCAATTCAGCCAGAAAAGGGAACTTTTGACCCAGAGCTCGTTTCAACCACATACACATCTTAGTGGTGTCCTGGGTCGGGGAAGCTAAAAAACCACTCCATTCGCTGATCTGAGCTTTCCCTGAGGAGTTAGACCAAAGCTTATCTCCCAAAATTCCAAAGGAACTCTATTCAGACAGAAAACGTAACTTTTTGACCAAGAGCTCGGTTTCGAACTACATACACATATTAGTGGTGTCCTAAATCGGGGAAGCTACAGAACCATTCCATTCGCTGATCTGAGCTTTTCCTTGAGGAGTTAGACCAAAGCTCATCTCCCAATTGGCAAAAGAACTCAATTCAGCCAGAAAAGGGAACTTTTGACCCAGAGCTCGTTTCAACCACATACACATCTTAGTGGTGTCCTAAATCCCAATTGGCAAAGGAACTCAATTCAGCCAGAAAAGGGAACTTTTGACCCAGAGCTCGTTTCAACAACATACACATCTTAGTGGTGTCCTGGGTCGGGGAAGCTAAAAACCACTGCATTCGTTGATCTGAGCTTTCCCTGAGGACTTAGACCAAAGCTTATCTCCCAAAATTCCAAATGAACTCTATTCAGACAGAAAACGTAACTTTTGACCCAGAGCTCGATTCCGAACCACATTACATCTTAGTTGGGTCCTGGGTCGGGGAAGCTAAAGAACCATTACATTCGCCGATCTGAACTTTCCCTTAAGAGTTGGACTAAATCGTATCCCAGAATTGGCAAAAAATCTGAATTCAGCCAGAAAACCTAACTTTTGACCCAGAGCTCAATTCGGAACCACATACACATCTTAGTTGGGTCCTGGGTCGGGAAAGCTAAAAAACCACTCGACTCGCTGATTTGAGCTTTCTCTGAGGACATAGACCAAAGCTCATCTCCCAATTGACAAAGGAACTCAGCCAGAAAACGTGACGTGGCCCAGAGCTCGGTACCGAACCACATACACATCTTAGTTGGGTCCTGGGTCGGGAAAGCTAAAAAACCACTCCATTCGCTGATCTGAACTTTCCCTGAGGAGTTAGACTAAATCGTATCTCAGAATTGGCAAAAAAAACTGAATTCAGCCAGAAAAGGGAACTTTTGACCCAGAGCTCGTTTCAACCACATACCCATCTTAGTGGTGTCCTGGGTCGGCGAAGCTAAAGAACCATTCCATTCGCTGATCTGAGCTTTCCCTGAGGACATAGACCAAAGCTCATCTCCCAATTGACAAAGGAACTCAGCCAGAAAACGTGACGTGACCCAGAGCTCGGTACCGAACCACATACACATCTTAGTTGAGTCCTGGGTCGGGAAAGCTAAAAAACCACTCCATTCGCTGATCTGAACTTTACTTAAGAGACTAAATTGTATCCCAGAATTGTCAAAAACCCGAATTCTGCGAGAAAACCTAACTTTTGACCCAGAGCTCGGTACCGAACCACATAAACATCCTAGTTGGGTCCTGGGTCGGGGAAGCTACAAAACCACTCCATTCGCTGATCTGAGCATTCCCTGAGGAGTTAGACCAAAGCTTATCTCCCAAAATTCCAAAGGAACTCTATTCAGCCAGAAAACGTAAATTTTTGACCAAGAGCTCGGTTTCGAACTACATACACATATTAGTGGTGTCCTAAATCGGGGAAGCTACAGAACCATTCCATTCGCTGATCTGAGCTTTTCCTTGAGGAGTTAGACCAAAGCTCATCTCCCAATTGGCAAAAGAACTCAATTCAGCCAGAAAAGGGAACTTTTGACCCAGAGCTCGTTTCAACCACATACACATCTTAGTGGTGTCCTAAATCCCAATTGGCAAAGGAACTCAATTCAGCCAGAAAAGGGAACTTTTGACCCAGAGCTCGTTTCAACAACATACACATCTTAGTTGGGTCCTGGGTCGGGAAAGCTAAAAAACCACTCGACTCGCTGATTTGAGCTTTCTCTGAGGACATAGACCAAAGCTCATCTCCCAATTGACAAAGGAACTCAGCCAGAAAACGTGACGTGGCCCAGAGCTCGGTACCGAACCACATACACATCTTAGTGGTGTCCTGGGTCGGGGAAGGTAAAGAACCACTACTTTCGCTGATCTGAGCTTTCCCTGAGGAGTTAGACGAAAGCTCATCTCCCAATTGGCAAAGGAACTCTATTCAGCCAGAAAACGTAAATTTTGACTCAGAGCTGTTTCGAACACGAAAACAAATATTGGTTATGTCCCATTAATGGAAAGCTAAAAAACCACTCCATTTGCTGATCTGACCAAAGCTCATCTCCCAATTGACATAGGAACTCAATTCAGCCAGAAAACGTGACTTTTGACCCAGAGCTCGGTTCCGAACCACATTATATCTTAGTGGTGTCCTGGGTCGGGGAAGCCCAAGAACCATTCCATTCGCTGATCTGAGCTTTCTTTGAGGTTACACCAAAGCTCATCTCCCAATTGGCAAAGGAACTCAATTCAGCCAGAAAAGGGAACTTTTGACCCAGGCTCGGTTACGTACAACGTACAAATCTTAGTTGTGTCCTGGGTCGGGGAAGCTATAATACCACGCTATTCGCTGATCTGAACTTTCCCTGAGGAGTTAGACCCAAGCTTATGTCTCAAATGGCAAAGGAACTCTATTCAGCCAGAAAACGTAACTTTTGACTCAGAGCTGTTTCGAACACGAAACACATATTTGTTATGTCCCATGAATGGAAAGCTAAAAAACCACTCCATTCGCTGATCTGACCAAAGCTCATCTCCCAATTGACATAGGAACTCAATTCAGCCAGAAAACGTGACTTATGACCCAGAGCTCGGTACCGAACCACGTACACATTTTAATTGGGTCCTGCGTCGGGGAAGCTAAAAAACCACTCCATTCGCTGATCTGAACTTTCCCTGAGGAGTTAGACTAAATCGTATCCCAGAATTGGCAAAAAATCCTGAATTCTGCCAGAAAACCTAACTTTTGACCCAGAGCTCGATTCGAAACCACATACACATCTTAGTTGGGTCCTGGGTCGGGGAAGCTGAAGAACCACTCCATTCGCTAATCTTAACATTCCCTGAGGAGTTAGACTAAATCGTATCCCAGAATTGGCAAAAAACCTGAATTCAGCCAGAAAACGTAACCTTTAACCCAGAGCTTCGTTCCGAACCACATTACATCTTAGTGGTGTCCTGGGTCGGGGAAGCTAAAAAAACTACTCCGTTCGCTGATTTGACCAAAGCTCATCTCCCAATTGACAAACGAACTCAATTCAGCCAGAAAAGGGAACTTTTGACCCCGAGCTCGTTTCAACCACAAACCCATCTTAGTGGTGTCCTAGGTCGGGGAAGCTAAAAAACCACTCCATTCGCTGATTTGACCAAAGCTCATCTCCCAATTGGCAAAGGAACTCTATTCAGCCATAAAATGTAACTTTTGACCCAGAGCTCGTTTCAACCACAAACCCATCTTAGTGGTGTCCTGAGTCGGGGAAGCTAAAAAACCACTCCGTTCGCTTATTTGACCAAAGCTCATCTCCCAATTGGCAAACGAACTCAATTCAGCCAGAAAAGGGAACTTTTGACCCAGAGCTCGTTTCAACCACATACACATCTTAGTGGTGTCCTGGGTCGGGGAAGCTAAAAAACCACTCCATTCGCTGATCTGAGCTTTCCCTGAGGAGTTAGACCAAAGCTTATCTCCCAAAATTCCAAAGGAACTCTATTCATACAGAAAACGTAAATTTTTGACCAAGAGCTCGGTTTCGAACTACATACAAATATTAGTGGTGTCCTAAATCGGGGAAGCTACAGAACCATTCCATTCGCTGATCTGAGCTTTTCCTTGAGGAGTTAGACCAAAGCTCATCTCCCAATTGGCAAAAGAACTCAATTCAGCCAGAAAAGGGAACTTTTGACCCAGAGCTCGTTTCAACCACATACACATCTTAGTGGTGTCCTAAATCCCAATTGGCAAAGGAACTCAATTCAGCCAGAAAAGGGAACTTTTGACCCAGAGCTCGTTTCAACAACATACACATCTTAGTGGTGTCCTGGGTCGGGGAAGCTAAAAACCACTGCATTCGTTGATCTGAGCTTTCCCTGAAGAGTTAGACCAAAGCTTATCTCCCAAAATTCCAAATGAACTCTATTCAGACAGAAAACGTAACTTTTGACCCAGAGCTCGATTCCGAACCACATTACATCTTAGTTGGGTCCTGGGTCGGGGAAGCTAAAGAACCATTACATTCACCGATCTGAACTTTCCCTTAAGAGTTGGACTAAATCGTATCCCAGAATTGGCAAAAAATCTGAATTCAGCCAGAAAACCTAACTTTTGACCCAGAGCTCAATTCGGAACCACATACACATCTTAGTTGGGTCCTGGGTCGGGAAAGCTAAAAAACCACTCGACTCGCTGATTTGAGCTTTCTCTGAGGACATAGACCAAAGCTCATCTCCCAATTGACAAAGGAACTCAGCCAGAAAACGTGACGTGGCCCAGAGCTCGGTACCGAACCACATACACATCTTAGTTGGGTCCTGGGTCGGGAAAGCTAAAAAACCACTCCATTCGCTGATCTGAACTTTCCCTGAGGAGTTAGACTAAATCGTATCTCAGAATTGGCAAAAAAAACTGAATTCAGCCAGAAAAGGGAACTTTTGACCCAGAGCTCGTTTCAACCACATACCCATCTTAATGGTGTCCTGGGTCGGCGAAGCTAAAGAACCATTCCATTCGCTGACCTGAGCTTTCTTTGAGGTTAGACCAAAGCTCATCTCCCAATTGGCAAAGGAACTCAATTCAGCCAGAAAATGGAACTTTTGACCCAGGCTCGGTTACGTACAACGTACAAATCTTAGTTGTGTCCTGGGTCGGGGAAGCTATAATACCACGCTATTCGCTGATCTGAACTTTCCCTGAGGAGTTAGACCCAAGCTTATGTCTCAAATGGCAAAGGAACTCTATTCAGCCAGAAAACGTAACTTTTGACTCAGAGCTGTTTCGAACCATATTACATCTTAGTTGGGTCCTGGTTCGGGGAAGCTAAAGAACCATTCCATTCGCCGATCTGAACTTTCCCTTATGGGTTGGACTAAATCGTATCCCAGAATTGGCAAAAAATCTGAATTCAGCCAGAAAACCTCACTTTTGACCCAGAGCTCAATTCGGACCCCCCACCCCACAATAATTTACCCTTTTTTATTTCCCTACCCCCCCCCACCCCACTATCAAATCTCCCCCAAACCATCTTCCCCACTCCCCCCCCCCCCCCTCACCACACCCCCATCCCCCCTCCCACCTCCCTCACCTATCCTATACACTCTACTTACCCCTTCACACCACCCCCAATAAACTAATAGTCATTTACCCTTTCACCTCACCAACCCCCCACCAAACCTATCACATCCCCAGACCCATCCTCTCACCCAATACACCCTCAATCCCCCCCCCCCTACGAAATATCCTGTACACACCTACACAATTGCCATATACCTTACCCCAACCATTCCACATACAACTAGATGGTGCCCATGGGTACGGTTAGGCCTCAACGAACCCCATCCACTCTGCTGATCTCAGAGCTTTCCCTGTGAGGTTAGACCCAAAGCGCTATGTCTCCCTACTTGGCAAAGGAACTGACAACCTCAGCCCATGAATCAAGGTACTTATGAGACCCGCGCTCCGCTATAATCCGAAACCGACGTACCCCAATTCAAATTGGTGTCCTGCGTCTGGGCAGACTACACCCCCCCCTCCCCATTCGCTGATCTGAACAATATCATACCTCCACTCGTCGGAGATAGTCTAAATTCCCATCCCCAATGTGGCAAAAGGAAACTCCAATATCACGCCCAGCAAAGGGAAACTTTTGATTGACCCAGCAGCTCCGTTTCAACCACCATACCCCATCTTAGTGCGGTCCTGGGTCGGCGAAGCTAAAGAACCATTCCATTCGCTGATCTGAGCTTTCCCTGAGGACTTAGACCAATGCTCATCTCCCAATTGGCAAACTAACTCAATTCAGCCAGAAAAGGTAACTTTTGACCCAGAGCTCGTTTCAACGACATACACATCTTAGGGGTGTCCTGGGTCGGGGAAGCTAAGAAACCACTCCATTCGCTGATCTGACCAAAGTTCATCTCCCAATTGGCAAAGGAACTCAATTCAGCCAGAAAAGGGAACTTTTGACCCAGAGCTCGTTTCAACGATATACACATCTTAGTGGTGTCCTGGGTCGGGGAAGCTAAAAAACCACTCCATTCGCTGATCTGAGCTTTCCCTGAGGAGTTAGACCAAAGCTTATCTCCCAAAATTCCAAAGGAACTCTATTCAGACAGAAAACGTAAATTTTTGACCAAGAGCTCAGTTTCGAACAACATACAAAAATTAGTGGTGTCCTAAATCGGGGAAGCTACAGAACCATTCCATTCGCTGATCTGAGCTTTCCCTTGAGGAGTTAGACCAAAGCTCATCTCCCAATTGGCAAAGGAACACAATTCAGCCAAAAAAGGGAACTTTTGACTCAGAGCTGTTTCGAACACGAAACACATATTGGTTATGTCCCATGAATGGAAAGCTAAAAAACCACTCCATTCGCTGATCTGACCAAAGCTCATCTCCCAATTGACATAGGAACTCAATTCAGCCAGAAAACGTGACTTTTGACCCAGAGCTCGGTTCCGAACCACATTACATCTTAGTGGTGTCCTGGGTCGGGGAAGCCCAAGAACCATTCCATTCGCTGATCTGAGCTTTCTTTGAGGTTAGACCAAAGCTCATCTCCCAATTGGCAAAGGAACTCAATTCAGCCAGAAATCGTGACTTTTGACCCAGAGCTCGGTACCGAACCACGTACACATTTTAATTGGGTCCTGCGTCGGGGAAACTAAAAAACCACTCCATTCGCTGATCTGAACTTTCCCTGAGGAGTTAGACTAAATCGTATCCCAGAATTGGCAAAAAAAAACTGAATTCAGCCAGAAAAGGGAACTTTTGACCCAGAGCTCGTTTCAACCACATACCCATCTTAGTGGTGTCCTGGGTCGGCGAAGCTAAAGAACCATTCCATTCGTTGATCTGAGCTTTCCCTGAGGACTTAGACCAAAGCTCATCTCCCAATTGGCAAACTAACTCAATTCAGCCAGGAAAGGGAACTTTTGACCCCGAGCTCGTTTCAACCACATACACATCTTAGTGGTGTCCTGGGTCGGGGAAGCTAAAATACCACTCCATTCGCTGATTTGACCAAAGCTCATCTCCCAATTGGCAATGGAACTCTATTCAGCCATAAAATGTAACTTTTGACCCAGAGCTCGTTTCAACCACAAACCCATCTTAGTGGTGTCCTGAATCGGGGAAGCTAAAAAACCACTCCCTTCGCTGATTTGACCAAAGCTCATCTCCCAATTGGCAAACGAACTCAATTCAGCCAGAAAAGGGAACTTTTGACCCAGAGCTCGTTTCAACCACATACACATCTTAGTGGTGTCCTGGGTCGGGGAAGCTAAAAAACCACTCCATTCGCTGATCTGAGCTTTCCCTGAAGAGTTAGACCAAAGCTTATCTCCCAAAATTCCAAAGGAACTCTATTCAGACAGAAAACGTAAATTTTTGACCAAGAGCTCGGTTTCGAACAACATACAAATATTAGTGGTGTCCTAAATCGGGGAAGCTACAGAACCATTCCATTCGCTGATCTGAGCTTTTCCTTGAGGAGTTAGACCAAAGCTCATCTCCCAATTGGCAAAGGAACTGAATTCAGCCCAAAAAGGGAACTTTTGACCCAGAGCTCGGTTCCGAACCACGTACACATCCTAGTGGTGTCCTGGTCGG
>JAKRSK010001605.1:0-28034 GCA_029891615.1 Natrix natrix natrix
AAAGCTACCATCATCGCTGCCAAGTCTCCCAATTGGCAAAGGAACTCAATTCAGCCAGAAAAGGGAACTTTTGACCCAGAGCTCGTTTCGAACCACATACACATCTTAGTGTGTCCTGGGTCGGGGAAGCTAAAGAACCATTCCATTCGCTCATCTGAGCTTTCCCTGAGGAGTTAGACCAAAGCTTATCTCCCAATTGGCAAAGGAACTCAATTCAGCCAGAAAACGTAACTTTTGACCCAGAGCTCGTTTCGAACACGAACACACTATTGGATGTCCCTGTCGGGAAAGCTAAAAAACCACTCCATTCGCTGATCTGAGCTAAAGCTCATCTCCCAATTGGCAAAGGAACTCAATTCAGCCAGAAAAGGGAACTTTTGACCCAGAGCTCGTTTCAACCACATACACCATCTTAGTGATGTCCTGGGTCGGGGAAGCTAAAGAACCATTCCATTCGCTCATCTGAGCTTTCCCTGAGGAGTTAGACCAAAGCTTATCTCCCAAATGGCAAAGGAACTCTATTCAGCCAGAAAACGTAACTTTTGACTCAGAGCTGTTTCGAACACGAAACACATATTGGTTATGTCCCCTGACAGGAAAGCTAAAAAACCACTCCATTCGCTGATCTGACTAAAGCTCATCTCCCAATTGGCAAAGGAACTCAATTCAGCCAGAAAACGTGAACTTTTGACCGAGAGCTCGGTTCCGAACCACGTACACATCTTAGTGGTGTCCTGGGTCGGGGAAGCTAAAAGAACCATTCCATTCACTCATCTGAGCTTTCCCTGAGGACTTAGACCAAAGCTCAATCTCCCAATTGACAAAGGAACTCAATTCAGCCAGAAAACGTAACTTTTGACCCAGAGCTCGGTTTCGAACCACGTACACATCTCAGTGGTGTCCTGGGTCGGGGTAGCTAAGAAACGACCTTATTCGCTGATCTGAGCTTTCCCTGAGGTTAGACCAAAGCTCATCTCCCAATTGGCAAAGGAACTCAATTCAGCCAGAAAAGGGAACTTTTGACCCAGAGCTCGTTTCGAACCACATACACATCTTAGTGATGTCCTGGGTCGGGGAAGCTAAAGAACCATTCCATTCGCTCATCTGAGCTTTCCCTGAGGAGTTAGACCAAAGCTTATCTCCCAAATGGCAAAGGAACTCTATTCAGCCAGAAAACGTAACTTTTGACTCAGAGCTGTTTCGAACACGAAACACATATTGGTTATGTCCCTGACAGGAAAGCTAAAAAACCACTCCATTCGCTGATCTGACTAAAGCTCATCTCCCAATTGGCAAAGGAACTCAATTCAGCCAGAAAACGTAACTTTTGACCCAGAGCTCGGTTTCGAACCACGTACACATCTCAGTGGTGTCCTGGGTCGGGGTAGCTAAGAAACGACTTATTCGCTGATCTGAGCTTTCCCTGAGGTTAGACCAAAGCTCATCTCCCAATTGGCAAAGGAACTCAATTCAGCCAGAAAAGGGAACTTTTGACCCAGAGCTCGTTTCGAACCACGTACACATCTTAGTGTGTCCTGGGTCGGGGAAGCTAAAGAACCATTCCATTCGCTGATCTGACTTTCCCTGAGGAGTTAGACCAAAGCTATTCCCAAATTGGCAAAGGAACCTAATTCAGCCAGAAAACGTTACTTTTGACCAGAGCTGTTTCGAACACGAAACACATATTGGTTATGTCCCCTGACAGGAAAGCTAAAAAACCACTCCATTCGCTGATCTGACCTAAAGCTCATCTCCCAATTGGCAAAGGAACTCAATTCAGCCAGAAATGGGAACCTTTGACCCAGAGCTCGTTTGAACCACATACACATCTTAGTGGTGTCCTGGGTCGGGGTAGCTAAGAAACGACCTTATTCGCTGATCTGAGCTTTCCCTGAGGTTAGACCAAAGCTCATCTCCCAATTGGCAAAGGAACTCAATTCAGCCAGAAAAGGGAACTTTTGACCCAGAGCTCGGTTCCGAACCACGTACAGATCTTAGTTGTGTCCTAGGTCGGGGAAGCTTAAGAACCACTCCATTCGGTGATCTGAACTTTCCCTGAGGAGTTAGACTAAATCGTATCCCAGAATTGGCAAAAAACCTGAATTCAGCCACAACACGTTACTTTTGACCTAGAGCTGTTTCGAACACGAAACACATATTGGTTATGTCCCATGACAGGAAAGCTAAAAAACCACTCCATTCGCTGATCTGACCAAAGCTCATTTCCCAATTGGCAAAGGAACTCAATTCAGCCAGAAAAGGGAACTTTTGACCCAGAGCTCGGTTCGGAATCACATACACATCTTAGTTAGGTCCTGGGTCGGGGAAGCTAAAAGACCATTCGCTCATCTGAGCTTTCCCTGAGGAGTTAGACCAAAGCTCAACTCCCAATTGACAAAGGAACTCAATTCAGCCAGAAAACGTAACTTTTGACCCAGAGCTCGGTTTCGAACCACGTACACATCTCAGTGGTGTCCTGGGTCGGGGTAGCTAAGAAACGACTATATTCGCTGATCTGAGCTTTCCCTGAGGTTAGACCAAAGCTCATCTCCCAATTGGCAAAGGAACTCAATTCAGCCAGAAAAGGGAACTTTTGACCCAGAGCTCGTTTCAACCACATACACATCTTAGTGATGTCCTGGGTCGGGGAAGCTAAAGAACCATTCCATTCGCTCATCTGAGCTTTCCCTGAGGAGTTAGACCAAAGCTTATCTCCCAAATGGCAAAGGAACTCTATTCAGCCAGAAAACGTAACTTTTGACTCAGAGCTGTTTCGAACACGAAACACATATTGGTTATGTCCCCTGACAGGAAAGCTAAAAAACCACTCCATTCGCTGATCTGACTAAAGCTCATCTCCCAATTGGCAAAGGAACTCAATTCAGCCAGAAAACGTGACTTTTGACCGAGAGCTTGGTAGCGAACCACGTAAAAATCTTAGTGGTGTCCTGGGTCGGGGAAGCTAAAGAACCATTCCATTCACTCATCTGAGCTTTCCCTGAGGACTGAGACCAAAGCTCAACTCCCAATTGACAAAGGAACTCAATTCAGCCAGAAAACGTAACTTTTGACCCAGAGCTCGGTTTCGAACCACGTACACATCTCAGTGGTGTCCTGGGTCGGGGTAGCTAAGAAACGACCTTATTCGCTGATCTGAGCTTTCCCTGAGGTTAGACCAAAGCTCATCACCCAATTGGCAAAGGAACTCAATTCAGCCAGAAAAGGGAACTTTTGACCCAGAGCTCGTTTCAACCACATACACATCTTAGTGATGTCCTGGGTCGGGGAAGCTAAAGAACCATTCCATTCGCTCATCTGAGCTTTCCCTGAGGAGTTAGACCAAAGCTTATCTCCCAAATGGCAAAGGAACTCTATTCAGCCAGAAAACGTAACTTTTGACTCAGAGCTGTTTCGAACACGAAACACATATTGGTTATGTCCCCTGACAGGAAAGCTAAAAAACCACTCCATTCGCTGATCTGACTAAAGCTCATCTCCCAATTGGCAAAGGAACTCAATTCAGCCAGAAAACGTGACTTTTGACCGAGAGCTCGGTACCGAACCACGTACAAATCTTAGTGGTGTCCTGGGTCGGGGAAGCTAAAGAACCATTCCATTCACTCATCTGAGCTTTCCCTGAGGACTTAGACCAAAGCTCAACTCCCAATTGACAAAGGAACTCAATTCAGCCAGAAAACGTAACTTTTGACCCAGAGCTCGGTTTCGAACCACGTACACATCTCAGTGGTGTCCTGGGTCGGGGTAGCTAAGAAACGACCTTATTCGCTGATCTGAGCTTTCCCTGAGGTTAGACCAAAGCTCATCTCCCAATTGGCAAAGGAACTCAATTCAGCCAGAAAAGGGAACTTTTGACCCAGAGCTCGGTTCGGAACCACAGAAATCGTATCCCAGAATTGGCAAAAAACCTGAATTCAGCCAGAAAACCTAACTTTTGACCCAGAGCTCGGTTCGGAACCACATACACATCTTAGTTGTGTCCTGGGTCGGGGAAGCTAAAAGACCACTCCATTCGCTCATCTGAGCTTTCCCTGAGGACTTAGACCAAAGCTCAACTCCCAATTGACAAAGGAACTCAATTCAGCCAGAAAAGGGAACTTTTGACCCAGAGCTCGTTTCGAACACATACCCATCTTAGTGATGTCCTGGGTCGGGAAGCTAAAGAACCATTCCATTCGCTCATCTGAGCTTTCCCTGAGGAGTTAGACCAAAGCTCTTTTCCCAAATGGCAAAGGAACTCTATTCAGCCAGAAAACGTGACTTTTGACCGAGAGCTCGGTACTGAACACGTAAACATCTTAGTGGTGTCCTGGGTCGGGGAAGCTAAAAACCATTCCATTCACTCATCTGAGCTTTCCCTGAGGACTAGACCAAAGCTCAACTCCCAATTGACAAAGGAACTCAATTCAGCCAGAAAACGTAACTTTTGACCCAGAGCTCGGTTTCGAACCACGTACACATCTCAGTGGTGTCCTGGGTCGGGGTAGCTAAGAAACGACTATATTTGCTGATCTGAGCTTTCCCTGAGGTTAGACCAAAGCTCATCTCCCAATTGGCAAAGGAACTCAATTCAGCCAGAAAAGGGAACTTTTGACCCAGAGCTCGGTTCGGAACCACATAAATCGTATCCCAGAATTGGCAAAAAACCTGAATTCAGCCAGAAAACCTAACTTTTGACCCAGAGCTCGGTTCGGAACCACATACACATCTTAGTTGGTGTCCTGGGTCGGGGAAGCTAAAAGACCACTCCATTCGCTCATCTGAGCTTTTCCTGAGGACTTAGACCAAAGCTCAACTCCCAATTGACAAAGGAACTCAATTCAGCCAGAAAAGGGAACTTTTGACCCAGAGCTCGTTTCAAACACATACCCATCTTAGTGATGTCCTGGGTCGGGGAAGCTAAAGAACCATTCCATTCGCTCATCTGAGCTTTCCCTGAGGAGTTAGACCAAAGATTTTTTCCCAAATGGCAAAGGAACTCTATTCAGCCAGAAAACGTAACTTTTGACTCAGAGCTGTTTCGAACACGAAACACATATTGGTTATGTCCCCTGATAGGAAAGCTAAAAAACCACTCCATTCGCTGATCTGACTAAAGCTCAACTCCCAATTGACAAAGGAACTCAATTCAGCCAGAAAACGTAACTTTTGACCCAGAGCTCGGTTTCGAACCACGTACACATCTCAGTGGTGTCCTGGGTCGGGGTAGCTAAGAAACGACCTTATTCGCTGATCTGAGCTTTCCCTGAGGTTAGACCAAAGCTCATCTCCCAATTGGCAAAGGAACTCAATTCAGCCAGAAAAGGGAACATTTGACCCAGAGCTCGTTTCAACCACATACCCATCTTAGTGATGTCCTGGGTCGGGGAAGCTAAAGAACCACTCCATTCGGTGATCTGAACTTTCCCTGAGGAGTTAGACTAAATCGTATCCCAGAATTGGCAAAAAACCTGAATTCAGCCACAACACGTTACTTTTGACCCAGAGCTGTTTCGAACACGAAACACATATTGGTTATGTCCCATGACAGGAAAGCTAAAAAACCACTCCATTCGCTGATCTGACCAAAGCTCATTTCCCAATTGGCAAAGGAACTCAATTCAGCCAGAAAAGGGAACTTTTGACCCAGAGCTCGGTTCGGAACCACATACACATCTTAGTTAGGTCCTGGGTCGGGGAAGCTAAAAGACCATTCGCTCATCTGAGCTTTCCCTGAGGAGTTAGACCAAAGCTCAACTCCCAATTGACAAAGGAACTCAATTCAGCCAGAAAACGTAACTTTTGACCCAGAGCTCGGTTTCGAACCACGTACACATCTCAGTGGTGTCCTGGGTCGGGGTAGCTAAGAAACGACTATATTCGCTGATCTGAGCTTTCCCTGAGGTTAGACCAAAGCTCATCTCCCAATTGGCAAAGGAACTCAATTCAGCCAGAAAAGGGAACTTTTGACCCAGAGCTCGGTTCGGAACCACATAAATCGTATCCCAATGCACGAATTCAGCAAAATACTTTGACCAGCTCGGTTCGGAACATCACCTGGGTCCTGGTCGGGAAGCTAAAAGACCTCCATTCGCTATCTGAGCTTTCCTGAGGACTTAGACCAAAGCTCAACTCCCAATTGCAAAGGAACTCAATTCAGCCAGAAAAGGGAACTTTTGACCCAGAGCTCGTTTCAAACACATACCCATCTTAGTGATGTCCTGGGTCGGGGAAGCTAAAGAACCATTCCATTCGCTCATCTGAGCTTTCCCTGAGGAGTTAGACCAAAGTCTTATTCCCAGAATGGCAAAGGAACTCTAATTCAGCCAGAAAACGTTACTTTTGACCCAGAGCTGTTTCGAACACGAAACACATATTGGTTATGTCCCATGACAGGAAAGCCAAAAAACCACTCCATTCGCTGATCTGACCAAAGCTCATTTCCCAATTGGCAAAGGAACTCAATTCAGCCAGAAAAGGGAACTTTTGACCCAGAGCTCGGTTTCGAACCACATACACATCTTAGTTAGTGTCCTGGGTCGGGGAAGCTAAAAACGACCATTCGCTCATCTGAGCTTTCCCTGAGGAGTTAGACCAAAGCTCAACTCCCAATTGACAAAGGAACTCAATTCAGCCAGAAAACGTAACTTTTGACCCAGAGCTCGGTTTCGAACCACGTACACATCTCAGTGGTGTCCTGGGTCGGGGTAGCTAAGAAACGACTATATTCGCTGATCTGAGCTTTCCCTGAGGTTAGACCAAAGCTCATCTCCCAATTGGCAAAGGAACTCAATTCAGCCAGAAAAGGGAACTTTTGACCCAGAGCTCGGTTCGGAACCACATAAATCGTATCCCAGAATTGGCAAAAAACCTGAATTCAGCCAGAAAACCTAACTTTTGACCCAGAGCTCGGTTCGGAACCACATACACATCTTAGTTGGGTCCTGGGTCGGGGAAGCTAAAAGACCACTCCATTCGCTCATCTGAACTTTCCCTGAGGAGTTAGACTAAATCGTATCCCAGAATTGGCAAAAAACCTGAATTCAGCCACAAAACGTTACTTTTGACCAAGAGCTGTTTCGAACACGAAACACATATTGGTTATGTCCCATGATAGGAAAGCTAAAAAACCACTCCGCTGATCTGACCAAAGCTCATTTCCCAATTGGCAAACGAACTCAATTCAGCCAGAAAAGGGAACTTTTGACCCAGAGCTCGGTTTCGAACCACGTACACATCTCAGTGGTGTCCTGGGTCGGGGTAGCTAAGAAACGACTATATTCGCTGATCTGAGCTTTCCCTGAGGTTAGACCAAAGCTCATCACCCAATTGGTAAAGGAACTCAATTCAGCCAGAAAAGGGAACTTTTGACCCAGAGCTCGTTTCAACCACATACCCATCTTAGTGATGTCCTGGGTCGGGGAAGCTAAAGAACCATTCCATTCTCCTGATCTGAGCTTTCCCTGAGGAGTTAGACCAAAGCTTATCTCCCAAATGGCAAAGGAACTCTATTCAGCCAGAAAACGTAACTTTTGACTCAGAGCTGTTTCGAACACGAAACACATATTAGTTATGTCCCCTGACAGGAAAGCTAAAAAACCACTCCATTCGCTGATCTGACTAAAGCTCATCTCCCAATTGGCAAAGGAACTCAATTCAGCCAGAAAACGGAACATTTGACCCAGAGCTGTTTCGAACACGAAACACATATTGGTTATGTCCCATGACAGGAAAGCTAAAAAACCACTCCATTCTCCTGATCTGAGCTTTCCCTGAGGAGTTAGACCAAAGCTTATCTCCCAAAATTCCAAAGGAACTCTATTCAGCCAGAAAACGTAACTTTTGACCCAGAGCTCGGTTCGAACAACATACACATATTAGTGGTGTCCTAGGTCGGGGAAGCTAAAGAACCATTCCATTCGCTGATCTGAGCTTTCCCTGAGGAGTTAGACCAAAGCTCATTCCCAATTGGCAAAGGAACTCAATTCAGCCAGAAAAGGGAACTTTTGACCCAGAGCTCGTTTCAACGACATACACATCTTAGTGGTGTCCTGGGTCGGGGAAGCTAAAAACCACTCCATTCGTTGATCTGAGCTTTCCCTGAGGAGTTAGACCAAAGCTTATCTCCCAAAATTCCAAAGGAACTCTATTCAGACAGAAAACGTAACTTTTGACCCAGAGCTCGGTTCCGAACCACATTACATCTTAGTTGGGTCCTGGGTCGGCGAAGCTAAACAACCATTCCATTCGCTGACCTGAGCTTTCTTTGAGGTTAGACCAAAGCTCATCTCCCAATTGGCAAAGGAACTCAATTCAGCCAGAAAATGGAACTTTTGACCCAGAGCTCGGTTCCGAACAACGTACAAATCTTAGTTGTGTCCTGGGTCGGGGAAGCTATAAAACCACGCCATTCGCTGATCTGAACTTTCCCTGAGGAGTTAGACTAAATCGTATCACAGAATTGGCAAAAAAACCTGAATTCAGCCAGAAAACGTTACTTTTGACCCAGAGCTGTTTCGAACATGAAACACATATTGGTTATGTCCCATGACAGGAAAGCTAAAAAACCACTCCATTTGCTGATCTGACCAAAGCTCATCTCCCAATTGGCAAAGGAACTCAATTCAGCCAGAAAAGGGAACTTTTGACCCAGAGCTCGTTTCAACCACATACCCATCAGTGGTGTCCTGGGTCGGCGAAGCTAAAGAACCATTCCATTCGCTGATCTGAGCTTTCCCTGAGGACATAGACCAAAGCTCATCTCCCAATTTGCAAAGGAACTCAATTCAGCCAGAAAAGGGAACTTTTGACCCAGAGCTCATTTCAACGACATACACATCTTAGTGGTGTCCTGGGTCGGGGAAGCTAAAAACCACTCCATTCGTTGATCTGAGCTTTCCCTGAGGACTTAGACCAAAACTTATCTCCCAAAATTCCAAACGAACTCTATTCAGACAGAAAACGTAACTTTTGACCCAGAGCTCGGTTCCGAACCACATTACATCTTAGTTGGGTCCTGGGTCGGGGAAGCTAAAGAACCATTCCATTCGCTGATCTGAACTTTCCCTTAAGAGTTAGACTAAATCGTATCCCAGAATTGGCAAAAAATCTGAATTCAGCCAGAAAACGTTACTTTTGACCGAGTGCTCAGTTTCGAACACGAAACATATATTTGTTATGTCCCATGACAGGAAAGCTAAAAAACCCTTCCATTCGCTGATCTGACCAAATGTCATCTCCCAATTGGCAAAGGAACTCAATTCAGCCAGAAAACGTAATTGTTGACCCAGAGCTCGGTTTCGACCAACATACACATATTAGTGGTGTCCTAAATCAGGGAGCTAAAGAACCAATCCATTCGCTGATCTGAGCTTTCCCTGAGGAGTTAGACCAAAGCTTAACTCCCAAATGGCAAAGGAACTCTATTCAGCCATAAAACGTAACTTTTGACCCAGAGCTCGTTTCAACCACATACCTATCTTAGTGGTGTCCTGGGTCGGGGAAGCTAAAGAACCATTCCATTCGCTGATCTGAGCTTTCCCTCAGGACTTAGACCAAAGCTCATCTCCCAATTGGCAAAGGAACTCAATTCAGCCAGAAATGGGAACCTTTGACCCAGAGCTCGGTTCCGAACCATGTACACATTAGTTGTGTCCTGGGTCGGGAAAGCTAAAAAACCACTCCACTCGCTGATTTGACCAAAGCTCATCTCCCAATTGGCAAAGGAACTCAATTCAGCCAGAAAAGGGAACTTTTGAACCAGAGCTCGTTTCAACCACATACCCATCTTAGTGGTGTCCTGGGTCGGCGAAGCTAAAGAACCATTCCTTTAGCTGACTTGAGCTTTCTTTGAGGTTATACCAAAGCTCATCTCCATATTGGCAACAGAACTCAATTCAGCCAAAAAACATAACTTTTGACCCAGAGCTCTGTTCCGAACAACGTACAAATCTTAGTTGTGTCCTTTGTCGGGGAAGCTAAAAGACCACTCCATTCGCTCATCTGAGCTTTTCCTGAGGACTTAGACCAAAGCTCAACTCCCAATTGACAAAGGAACTCAATTCAGCCAGAAAAGGGAACTTTTGACCCAGAGCTCGTTTCAAACACATACCCATCTTAGTGATGTCCTGGGTCGGGGAAGCTAAAGAACCATTCCATTCGCTCATCTGAGCTTTCCCTGAGGAGTTTGACCAAAGATTTTTTCCCAAATGGCAAAGGAACTCTATTCAGCCAGAAAACGTGACTTTTGACCGAGAGCTCGGTACTGAAACACGTAAAAATCTTAGTGGTGTCCTGGGTCGGGGAAGCTAAACAACCATTCCATTCACTCATCTGAGCTTTCCCTGAGGACTGAGACCAAAGCTCAACTCCCAATTGACAAAGGAACTCAATTCAGCCTGAAAACGTAACTTTTGACCCAGAGCTCGGTTTCGAACCACGTACACATCTCAGTGGTGTCCTGGGTCGGGGTAGCTAAGAAACGACTATATTTGCTGATCTGAGCTTTCCCTGAGGTTAGACCAAAGCTCATCTCCCAATTGGCAAAGGAACTCAATTCAGCCAGAAAAGGGAACATTTGACCCAGAGCTCGGTTCGGAACCACATAAATCGTATCCCAGAATTGGCAAAAAACCTGAATTCAGCCAGAAAACCTAACTTTTGACCCAGAGCTCGGTTCGGAACCACATACACATCTTAGTTGGGTCCTGGGTCGGGGAAGCTAAAAGACCACTCCATTCGCTCATCTGAGCTTTTCCTGAGGACTTAGACCAAAGCTCAACTCCCAATTGACAAAGGAACTCAATTCAGCCAGAAAAGGGAACTTTTGACCAAGAGCTCGTTTCAAACACATACCCATCTTAGTGATGTCCTGGGTCGGGGAAGCTAAAGAACCATTCCATTCGCTCATCTGAGCTTTCCCTGAGGAGTTAGACCAAAGATTTTTTCCCAAATGGCAAAGGAACTCTATTCAGCCAGAAAACGTAACTTTTGACCCAGAGCTGTTTCGAACACGAAACACATATTGGTTATGTCCCATGACAGGAAAGCTAAAAAACCACTCCATTCGCTGATCTGACCAAAGCTCATTTCCCAATTGGCAAAGGAACTCAATTCAGCCAGAAAAGGGAACTTTTGACCCAGAGCTCGGTTTGGAACCACATACACATCTTAGTTAGGTCCTGGGTCGGGGAAGCTAAAAGACCATTCGCTCATCTGAGCTTTCCCTGAGGAGTTAGACCAAAGCTCAACTCCCAATTGACAAAGGAACTCAATTCAGCCAGAAAACGTAACTTTTGACCCAGAGCTCGGTTTCGAACCACGTACACATCTCAGTGGTGTCCTGGGTCGGGGTAGCTAAGAAACGACTATATTCGCTGATCTGAGCTTTCCCTGAGGTTAGACCAAAGCTCATCTCCCAATTGGCAAAGGAACTCAATTCAGCCAGAAAAGGGAACTTTTGACCCAGAGCTCGGTTCGGAACCACATAAATCGTATCCCAGAATTGGCAAAAAACCTGAATTCAGCCAGAAAACCTAACTTTTGACCCAGAGCTCGGTTCGGAACCACATACACATCTTAGTTGGGACCTGGGTCGGGGAAGCTAAAAGACCACTCCATTCGCTCATCTGAACTTTCCCTGAGGAGTTAGACTAAATCGTATCCCAGAATTGGCAAAAAACCTGAATTCAGCCACAAAACGTTACTTTTGACCAAGAGCTGTTTCGAACACGAAACACATATTGGTTATGTCCCATGATAGGAAAGCTAAAAAACCACTCCGCTGATCTGACCAAAGCTCATTTCCCAATTGGCAAACGAACTCAATTCAGCCAGAAAAGGGAAGTTTTGACCCAGAGCTCGGTGTCGAACCACGTACACATCTCAGTGGTGTCCTGGGTCGGGGAAGCTAAGAAACGACTATATTCGCTGATCTGAGCTTTCCCTGAGGAGTTAGACCAAAGCTTAACTCCCAATTGGCAAAGGAACTCTATTCAGCCATAAAACGTAACTTTTGACCCAGAGCTCGTTTCAACCACATACACATCTTAGTGGTGTCCTGGGTCGGGGAAGCTAAAGAACCACTCCATTCGCTGATCTGAGCTTTCCCTGAGGAGTTAGACCAAAGCTCATCTCCCAATTGGCAAAGGAACTCAATTCAGCCAGAAAACGTAAATTTTGACCCAGAGCTCGTTTCGAACACGAATACACATATTAGTTGTGTCCTGAGTCGGGAAAGCTAAAAAACCACTCCATTCGCTGATCTGACCAAAGCTCATCTCCCAATTGGCAAAGGAACTCAATTCAGCCAGAAAACGTGAACTTTTGACCCAGAGCTCGGTTCCGAACCACATTACATCTTAGTGGTGTCCTGGGTCGGGGAAGCTCAAGAACCATTCCATTCGCTGATCTGAGCTTTCCTTGAGAGTTAGACCAAAGCTCATCTCCCAATTGGCAAAGGAACTCAATTCAGCCAGAAATCGTGACTTTTGACCCAGAGCTCGGTACGGAACCACGTACACATTTTAGTTGGGTCCTGGGTCGGGGAAACTAAAAAACCACTCCATTCGCTGATCTGAACTTTCCCTGAGGAGTTAGACTAAATCGTATCCCAGAATTGGCAAAAAAAAACTGAATTCAGCCAGAAAACGGAACTTTTGACCCAGAGCTCGTTTCGAACCACATACCCATCTTAGTGGTGTCCTGGGTCGGCGAAGCTAAAGAACCATTCCATTCGCTGATCTGAGCTTTCCCTGAGGACTTAGACCAAAGCTCATCTCCCAATTGGCAAACTAACTCAATTCAGCTAGAAAAGGGAACTCTTGACCCAGAGCTCGTTTCAACCGCATACACATCTTAGTGGTGTACTGGTTCGGGGAAGCTAAAAAACCACTCCATTCGCTGATCTGACCAAAGCTCATCTCCCAATTGACATAGGAACTCAATTCAGCCAGAAAACGTGAACTTTTGACCCAGAGCTCGTTTCGAACCATATACACATCTTAGTGGTGTCCTGGGTCGGGGAAGCCCAAGAACCATTCCATTCGCTGATCTGAGCTTTTTTGAGGTTAGACCAAAGCTCATCTCCCAATTGGCAAAGGAACTCAATTAAGCCAGAAAAGGGAACTTTTGACCCAGAGCTCGTTTCAACCACATACCCATCTTAGTGGTGTCCTGGGTCGGGGAAGCCCAAGAACCATTCCATTCGCTGATCTGAGCTTTCCCTGAGGAGTTAGACCAAAGCTTATCTCCCAAAATTCCAAAGGAACTCTATTCAGACAGAAAACGTAAATTTTTGACCAAGAGCTCAGTTTCGAACAATATACAAAAATTAGTGGTGTCCTAAACCGGGGAAGCTACAGAACCATTCCATTCGCTGACCTGAGCTTTCCCTTGAGGAGTTAGACCAAAGCTCATCTCTCAATTGGCAAAGGAACTCAATTCAGCCCAAAAAGGGAACTTTTGACCCAGAGCTCGGTTCCGAACCACGTACACATCTTAGTGGTGTCCTGGGTCGGGGAAGGTAAAGAACCACTCCTTTCGCTGATCTGAGCTTTCCCTGAGGAGTTAGACCAAAGCCCATCTCCCAATTGGCAAAGGAACTCTATTCAGCCAGAAAACGTAAATTTTGACTCAGAGCTGTTTCGAACACGAAAACACATATTGGTTATGTCCCATGAATGGAAAGCTAAAAAACCACTCCATTCGCTGATCTGACCAAAGCTCATCTCCCAATTGACATAGGAACTCAATTCAGCCAGAAAACGTGACTTTTGACCCAGAGCTCGGTTCCGAACCACATTACATCTTAGTGGTGTCCTGGGTCGGGGAAGCCCAAGAACCATTCCATTCGCTGATCTGAGCTTTCTTTGAGGTTAGACCAAAGCTCATCTCCCAATTGGCAAAGGAACTCAATTCAGCCAGAAATCGTGACTTTTGACCCAGAGCTCGGTACGGAACCACGTACACATTTTAATTGGGTCCTGGGTCGGGGAAACTAAAAAACCACTCCATTCGCTGATCTGAACTTTCCCTGAGGAGTTAGACTAAATCGTATCCCAGAATTGGCAAAAAAAAAACTGAATTCAGCCAGAAAAGGGAACTTTTGACCCAGAGCTCGTTTCAACCACATACCCATCTTAGTGGTGTCCTGGGTCGGCGAAGCTAAAGAACCATTCCATTCGTTGATCTGAGCTTTCCCTGAGGACTTAGACCAAAGCTCATCTCCCAATTGGCAAACTAACTCAATTCAGCCAGAAAAGGGAACTTTTGACCCAGAGCTCGTTTCAACCACATACACATCTTAGTGGTGTCCTGGGTCGGGGAAGCTAAAAAACCACTCCATTCGCTGATCTGAGCTTTCCCTGAGGACTTAGACCAAAGCTCATCTCCCAATTGGCAAACTAACTCAATTCAGCCAGAAAAGGTAACTTTTGACCCAGAGCTCGTTTCAACGACATACACATCTTAGTGGTGTCCTAGGTCGGGGAAGCTAAAGAACCATTCCATTCGCTGATCTGAGCTTTCCCTGAGGACTTAGACCAAAGCTCATCTCCCAATTGGCAAACTAACTCAATTCAGCCAGAAAAGGGAACTTTTGACCCAGAGCTCGTTTCAGCCACATACACATCTTAGTGGTGTCCTAAATCCCAATTGGCAAAGGAACTCAATTCAGCCAGAAAAGGGAACTTTTGACCCAGAGCTCGTTTCAACCACATACACATCTTAGTGGTGTCCTAAATCCCAATTGGCAAAGGAACTCAATTCAGCCAGAAAAGGGAACTTTTGACCCAGAGCACGATTCGGAACCACATACACATCTTAGTTGGGTCCTGGGACGGGACAGCTACAAAACCACTCCATTCGCTGATCTGAACTTTCCCTGAGGAGTTAGACTAAATCGTATCCCAGAATTGACAAAAAATCCTGAATTCTGCCAGAAAACCTAACTTTTGACCCAGAGCTCGGTACCGAACCACGTACTCATCTTAGTGGTGTCCTGGGTCGGGGAAGCTAAAAAAACACTCCATTCGCTGATCTGAGCTTTCCCTGAGGAGTTAGACCAAAGCTCATCTCCCAATTGGCAAAGGAACTCAATTCAGCCAGAAAAGGGAACTTTTGACCCAGAGCTCGTTTCAACCACATACACATCTTAGTGGTGTCCTGGGTCGGGGAAGCCCAAGAACCATTCCATTCGCTGATCTGAGCTTTCCCTGAGGAGTTAGACCAAAGCTTATCTCCCAAAATTCCAAAGGAACTCTATTCAGACAGAAAACGTAAATTTTTGACCAAGAGCTCAGTTTCGAACAATATACAAAAATTAGTGGTGTCCTAAATCGGGGAAGCTACAGAACCATTCCATTCGCTGATCTGAGCTTTCCCTTGAGGAGTTAGACCAAAGCTCATCTCCCAATTGGCAAAGGAACTCAATTCAGCCCAAAAAGGGAACTTTTGACCCAGAGCTCGGTTCCGAACCACGTACACATCTTAGTGGTGTCCTGGGTCGGGGAAGGTAAAGAACCACTCCTTTCGCTGATCTGAGCTTTCCCTGAGGAGTTAGACCAAAGCTCATCTCCCAATTGGCAAAGGAACTCTATTCAGCCAGAAAACGTAAATTTTGACTCAGAGCTGTTTCGAACACGAAAACACATATTGGTTATGTCCCATGAATGGAAAGCTAAAAAACCACTCCATTCGCTGATTTGACCAAAGCTCATCTCCCAATTGGCAAAGGAACTCAATTCAGCCAGAAAAGGGAACTTTTGACCCAGAGCTCGTTTCAACCACATACCCATCTTAGTGGTGTCCTGGGTCGGCGAAGCTAAAGAACCATTCCATTCGCTGATCTGAGCTTTCCCTGAGGACTTAGACCAAAGCTCATCTCCCAATTGGCAAACTAACTCAATTCAGCCAGAAAAGGGAACTTTTGACCCAGAGCTCGTTTCAGCCACATACACATCTTAGTGGTGTCCTAAATCCCAATTGGCAAAGGAACTCAATTCAGCCAGAAAAGGGAACTTTTGAGCCAGAGCTCGTTTCAACCACATACACATCTTAGTGGTGTCCTAAATCCCAATTGGCAAAGGAACTCAATTCAGCCAGAAAAGGGAACTTTTGACCCAGAGCACGATTCGGAACCACATACACATCTTAGTTGGGTCCTGGGACGGGACAGTTATAAAACCACTCTATTCGCTGATCTGAACTTTCCCTGAGGAGTTAGACTAAATCGTATCCCAGAATTGCCAAAAAATCCTGAATTCTGCTAGAAAACCTAACTTTTGACCCAGAGCTCCGTTCCGAACCACATTACATCTTAGTGGTGTCCTGGGTCGGGGAAGCTAAAGAACCATTCCATTCGCTGATCTGAGCTTTCCCTGAGGAGTTAGACCAAAGCTCATCTCCAAATTGGCAAAGGAACTCTATTCAGCCAGAAAACGTAAATTTTGACTCAGAGCTGTTTCGAACACGAAAACACACATTGGTTATGTCTCATGAATGGAAAGCTAAAAAACCACTCCATTCGCTGATCTGACCAAAGCTCATCTCCCAATTGACATAGGAACTCAATTCAGCCAGAAAACGTGACTTTTGACCCAGAGCTCGGTTCCGAACCACATTACATCTTAGTGGTGTCCTGGGTCGGGGAAGCCCAAGAACCATTCCATTCGCTGATCTGAGCTTTCCCTGAGGAGTTAGACCAAAGCTTATCTCCCAAAATTCCAAAGGAACTCTATTCAGACAGAAAACGTAAATTTTTGACCAAGAGCTCGGTTTCGAACAACATACAAAAATTAGTGGTGTCCTAAATCGGGGAAGCTACAGAACCATTCCATTCGCTGATCTGAGCTTTCCCTTGAGGAGTTAGACCAAAGCTCATCTCCCAATTGGCAAAGGAACTCAATTCAGCCCAAAAAGGGAACTTTTGACCCAGAGCTCGGTTCCGAACCACGTACACATCTTAGTGGTGTCCTGGGTCGGGGAAGGTAAAGAACCACTCCTTTCGCTGATCTGAGCTTTCCCTGAGGAGTTAGACCAAAGCTTATCTCCCAATTGGCAAAGGAACTCAATTCAGCCAGAAAACGTAAATTTTGACTCAGAGCTGTTTCGAACACGAAAACACATATTGGTTATGTCCCATGAATGGAAAGCTAAAAAACCACTCCATTCGCTGATCTGACCAAAGCTCATCTCCCAATTGACATAGGAACTCAATTCAGCCAGAAAACGTGACTTTTGACCCAGAGCTCGTTTCAACCACATACACATCTTAGTGGTGTCCTGGGTCGGGGAAGCCCAAGAACCATTCCATTCGCTGATCTGAGCTTTCCCTGCGGACTTAGACCAAAGCTTATCTCCCAAAATTCCAAAGGAACTCTATTCAGACAGAAAACGTAAATTTTTGACCAAGAGCTCAGTTTCGAACAACATACAAAAATTAGTGGTGTCCTAAATCGGGGAAGCTACAGAACCATTCCATTCGCTGATCTGAGCTTTCCCTTGAGGAGTTGGACCAAAGCTCATCTCCCAATTGGCAAAGGAACACAATTCAGCCAAAAAAGGGAACTTTTGACTCAGAGCTGTTTCGAACACGAAACACATATTGGTTATGTCCCATGAATGGAAAGCTAAAAAACCACTCCATTCGCTGATCTGACCAAAGCTCATCTCCCAATTGACATAGGAACTCAATTCAGCCAGAAAACGTGACTTTTGACCCAGAGCTCGGTTCCGAACCACATTACATCTTAGTGGTGTCCTGGGTCGGGGAAGCCCAAGAACCATTCCATTCGCTGATCTGAGCTTTCTTTGAGGTTAGACCAAAGCTCATCTCCCAATTGGCAAAGGAACTCAATTCAGCCAGAAATCGTGACTTTTGACCCAGAGCTCGGTACCGAACCACGTACACATCTTAGTGGTGTCCTGGGTCGGGGAAGCTAAAAAACCACTCCATTCGCTGATCTGAGCTTTCCCTGAGGAGTTAGACCAAAGCTCATCTCCCAATTGGCAAAGGAACTCAATTCAGCCAGAAAAGGGAACTTTTGACCCAGAGCTCGTTTCAACCACATACCCATCTTAGTGGTGTCCTGGGTCGGGGAAGCTAAAGAACCATTCCATTCGCTGATCTGAGCTTTCCCTGAGGAGTTAGACCAAAGCTTATCTCCCAAAATTCCAAAGGAACTCTATTCAGACAGAAAACGTAAATTTTTGACCAAGAGCTCAGTTTCGAACAACATACAAAACTTAGTGGTGTCCTAAATCGGGGAAGCTACAGAACCATTCCATTCGCTGATCTGAGCTTTCCCTTGAGGAGTTAGACCAAAGCTCATCTCCCAATTGGCAAAGGAACTCAATTCAGCCCAAAAAGGGAACTTTTGACCCAGAGCTCGGTTCCGAACCACGTACACATCTTAGTGGTGTCCTGGGTCGGGGAAGGTAAAGAACCACTCCTTTCGCTGATCTGAGCTTTCCCTGAGGAGTTAGACCAAAGCTCATCTCCCAATTGGCAAAGGAACTCTATTCAGCCAGAAAACGTAACTTTTGACTCAGAGCTCGTTTCGAACACGAAAACACATCATTGGTTATGTCCATGAATCGGAAAGCTAAAAAACCACTCCATTCGCTGATCTGAGCTTTCCCTGAGGACTTAGACCAAAGCTTATCTCCCAAATTGCCAAAGGAACTCTATTCAGACAGAAAACGTAACTTTTGACCCAGAGCTCGATTCCGAACCACATTACATCTTAGTTGGGTCCTGGGTCGGGGAAGCTAAAGAACCATTCCATTCGCCGATCTGAACTTTCCCTTAAGAGTTGGACTAAATCGTATCCCAGAATTGGCAAAAAATCTGAATTCAGCCAGAAAACCTAACTTTTGACCCAGAGCTCGGTACCGAACCACATACACATCTTAGTTGGGTCCTGGGTCGGGAAAGCTAAAAAACCACTCCACTCGCTGATCTGAGCTTTCCCTGAGGACATAGACCAAAGCTCATCTCCCAATTGACAAAGGAACTCAGCCAGAAAACGTGACGTTTGACCCAGAGCTCGGTACCGAACCACATACACATCTTAGTTGGGTCCTGGGTCGGGAAAGCTAAAAAACCACTCCATTCGCTGATCTGAACTTTCCCTGAGGAGTTAGACTAAATCGTATCCCAGAATTGGCAAAAAAACTGAATTCAGCCAGAAAAGGGAACTTTTGACCCAGAGCTCGTTTCAACCACATACCCATCTTAGTGGTGTCCTGGGTCGGCGAAGCTAAAGAACCATTCCATTCGCTGATCTGAGCTTTCCCTGAGGACTTAGACCAAAGCTCATCTCCCAATTCAAGGAACTATCAGCAGAAGAACTTTGACCAGGCTCGTACGACATACAATCTTGTGTCCTGTCGGGAGCTAAACCCATTCGCTGATCTGAACTTTCCCTGAGGAGTTAGACCCAAGCTTATGTCCCAAATGGCAAAGGAACTCTATTCAGCCAGAAAACGTAACTTTTGACTCAGAGCTGTTTCGAACACGAAACACATATTGGTTATGTCCCATGAATGGAAAGCTAAAAAACCACTCCATTCGCTGATCTGACCAAAGCTCATCTCCCAATTGACATAGGAACTCAATTCAGCCAGAAAACGTGACTTTTGACCCAGAGCTCGGTACCGAACCACGTACACATTTTAATTGGGTCCTGCGTCGGGGAAGCTAAAAAACCACTCCATTCGCTGATCTGAACTTTCCCTGAGGAGTTAGACTAAATCGTATCCCAGAATTGCCAAAAACTAATTCAGCCAGAAAAGGGAACTTTTGACCCAGAGCTCGTTTCAACCACATACCCATCTTAGTGGTGTCCTGGGTCGGCGAAGCTAAAGAACCATTCCATTCGCTGATCTGAGCTTTCCCTGAGGACTTAGACCAAAGCTCATCTACCAATTGGCAAACTAACTCAAATCAGCCAGAAAAGGGAACTTTTGACCCAGAGCTCGTTTCAACCACAAACACATCTTAGTGGTGTCCTGGGTCGGGGAAGCTAAAAAAACATTCCATTCGCTGATCTGAGCTTTCCCTGAGGACTTAGACCAAAGCTCATCTCCCAATTGGCAAAGGAACTCAATTCAGCCAGAAAAGGGAACTTTTGACCCAGAGCTCGTTTCAACCACATACACATCTTAGTGGTGTCCTAAATCCCAATTGGCAAAGGAACTCAATTCAGCCAGAAAAGGGAACTTTTGACCCAGAGCTCGTTTCAACGACATACACATCTTAGTGGTGTCCTGGGTCGGGGAAGCTAAAAAAACCACTCCATTCGTTGATCTGAGCTTTCCCTGAGGACTTAGACCCTAAATTCCAAAGGAACTCTATTCAGACAGAAAACGTAACTTTTGACCCAGAGCTCGGTACCGAACCACATAAACATCTTAGTTGGGTCCTGGGTCGGGGAAGCTACAAAACCATTCGCTGATCTGAGCATTCCCTGTGTTAGACCAAAGCTTATCTCCTAAATAGCAAAGGAACTCAATTCAGCCAGAAAACGTAATTTTTGACCCAGAGCTCGGTTTCGAACAACATACACATATTAGTGATGTCCTTAATCGGGGAAGCTAAAGAACCATTCCATTCGCTGACCTGAGCTTTCTTTGAGGTTAGAACAAAGCTCATCTCCCAATTGGCAAAGGAACTCAATTCAGCCAGAAAATGGAACTTTTGACCCAGGCTCTGTTACGAACAACGTACAAATCTTAGTTGTGTCCTGGGTCGGGGAAGCTATAATACCACGCTATTCGCTGATCTGAACTTTCCCTGAGGAGTTAGACCCAAGCTTATGTCCCAAATGGCAAAGGAACTCTATTCAGCCAGAAAACGTAACTTTTGACTCAGAGCTGTTTCGAACACGAAACACATATTGGTTATGTCCCCTGACAGGAAAGCTAAAAAACCACTCCATTCGCTGATCTGACTAAAGCTCATCTCCCAATTGGCAAAGGAACTCAATTCAGCCAGAAAACGTGACTTTTGACCGAGAGCTCGGTACCGAACCACGTACAAATCTTAGTGGTGTCCTGGGTCGGGGAAGCTAAAGAACCATTCCATTCACTCATCTGAGCTTTCCCTGAGGACTTAGACCAAAGCTCAACTCCAAATTGACAAAGTAACTCAATTCAGCCAGAAAACGTAACTTTTGACCCAGAGCTCGGTTTCGAACCACGTACACATCTCAGTGGTGTCCTGGGTCGGGGTAGCTAAGAAACGACCTGATTCGCTGATCTGAGCTTTCCCTGAGGTTAGACCAAAGCTCATCTCCCAATTGACAAAGGAACTATAACATTTTGAAATCTAAGATAATAGGACATTCTCTCAAATTCTAATTTCATCTGTTGGATGTCAAGATCTTTGTTCCCTTTCTGCACAGCTTCCACTCCCCCCCTCACCTCCTCCACCCCCCCTTCCACAAGATTCAGTCTTTGTGAGTTCTTATATATTTGGGCTTGATTTTCTTTAATTTCATCTTTCATTTCCCTTAACTGTTTCTTGATTTCCTCCTGGCCCTGTAGAATTTGTTGAAGCATTTGTTGAAAGTCCATCTCTGTAGTCTTATGTTGCATCAGTTCTGTTATCTTGGACTGTGTGGCTGGACTGGATGTTGCGGATGTTGGAGCAGAAGTGGCAAAGCCAGGTTTTCCAGGAGGAGGTCTTTTAGATGCCATCCTTTATAACGTTAAAAGTTCAATCCAAATATGAAGTAAGCAGTTAGAAAAGAAGGGTAGCCAGGTGAATCCGGGAGCAGAATAACCAGGCAGAAGAGAATCTCTCCAATAAGTCTGGCAATAGATAGAAAATTTCCCCTAGAAGGTTAAAAAAATACCAATCCACAAGAGGTTCCTCTGGGAGACACGGAGACAAAGACCGGAAGCCTGAATTTTAAAGGTGGAGTCAGGTTTCAGAGTTCATAAAGACAACGGAAGTATGCCATCTTGCCCTGCCAGTTTTGGGCACAGAGGCGTAACAAAGTTTTAAAAAGTTCCAAAAGTCCTCAAATCATTGTAATATGTAAAATTAAATTGAAAAGAAAATCATCTCAGCCTAAGTGAGGCTTCATTCGTTGGCTCTCCCCCCTCCTCCTTCCCTGGGGGCTGAGAGCAAAATTGTTTCTTGCCGCTTGTCCAAGGGGGGGGGAAAACCCCCCTCCCTCCAGCCGCACCTCCAAAATGCTCCGAAAGTTATTTTAAAGTTTTAAAAGCTGAATAAATCTTCATGCAAAGTAAGGGATGAAGAGAGAGGCAACCTCACCGCACCGCAGCTGCTTCCTTCAATTGTAGCATTCTCCAGTCGGCTTGTAGCGAGGCGCGAGGCGTGGAAACGCGATGCGCCCTCCGAGCTTGCTCCCCGGTGCCTTGGGCGCGCGAGAGAACTCCCGCCGGCTGCCGCCGCTGCAGGAGACCTCCGCGATGCCGCCCCTCCGGCAGGACCCCTCTGCGGGGTGTCCTGTGCCCCCCAAGGAGTGGGGAAGCCCACCGGGGAGCCGGAGCGGGCAAAGAGCTGCCCGTCGCCGCCGCCGCCGGAACCGGAACTCCCAATTGACAAAGGAACTTAATTCAGCCAGAAAACGAAACTTTTGACCCAGAGCTCGGTTCCGAACCACGTACAGATCTTAGTTGTGTCCTGGGTCGGGGAAGCTTAAGAACCACTCCATTCGCTGATCTGAACTTTCCCTGAGGAGTTAGACTAAATCGTATCCCAGAATTGGCAAAAGAACCTGAATTCAGCCAGAAAACGTTACTTTTGACCCAGAGCTCGTTTCGAACACGATACACATTTTGGTTATGTCCATGACAGGAAAGCTAAAAAACCATTCCATTCGCTGATCTGAGCTTTCCCTGAGGAGTTAGACCAAAGCTCATCTCCCAATTGGCAAAGGAACTCAATTCAGCCAGAAAATGGAACTTTTGACCCAGGCTCGGTTACGTACAACGTACAAATCTTAGTTGTGTCCTGGGTCGGGGAAGCTATAATACGACGCTATTCGCTGATCTGAACTTTCCCTGAGGAGTTAGACCCAAGCTTATGTCCCAAATGGCAAAGGAACTCTATTCAGCCAGAAAACGTAACTTTTGACTCAGAGCTGTTTCGAACACGAAACACATATTGGTTATGTCCCATGAATGGAAAGCTAAAAAACCACTCCATTCGCTGATCTGACCAAAGCTCATCTCCCAATTGACATAGGAACTCAATTCAGCCAGAAAACGTGACTTTTGACCCAGAGCTCGGTTCCGAACCACATTACATCTTCGTGGTGTCCTGGGTCGGGGAAGCCCAAGAACCATTCCATTCGCTGATCTGAGCTTTCTTTGAGGTTAGACCAAAGCTCATCTCCCAATTGGCAAAGGAACTCAATTCAGCCAGAAATCGTGACTTTTGACCCAGAGCTCGGTACCGAACCACGTACACATTTTAATTGGGTCCTGCGTCGGGGAAGCTAAAAAACCACTCCATTCGCTGATCTGAACTTTCCCTGAGGAGTTAGACTAAATCGTATCCCAGAATTGGCAAAAAAAAACTGAATTCAGCCAGAAAAGGGAACTTTTGACCCAGAGCTCGTTTCAACCACATACCCATCTTAGTGGTGTCCTGGGTCGGCGAAGCTAAAGAACCATTCCATTCGTTGATCTGAGCTTTCCCTGAGGACTTAGACCAAAGCTCATCTCCCAATTGGCAAACTAACTCAATTCAGCCAGAAAAGGGAACTTTTGACCCAGAGCTCGTTTCAACCACATACACATCTTAGTGGTGTCCTGGGTCGGGGAAGCTAAAAAACCACTCCATTCGCTGATCTGAGCTTTCCCTGAGGAGTTAGACCAAAGCTTATCTCCCAAAATTCCAAAGGAACTCTATTCAGACAGAAAACGTAAATTTTTGACCAAGAGCTCAGTTTCGAACAACATACAAAAATTAGTGGTGTCCTAAATCGGGGAAGCTACAGAACCATTCCATTCGCTGATCTGAGCTTTCCCTTGAGGAGTTGGACCAAAGCTCATCTCCCAATTGGCAAAGGAACACAATTCAGCCAAAAAAGGGAACTTTTGACTCAGAGCTGTTTCGAACACGAAACACATATTGGTTATGTCCCATGAATGGAAAGCTAAAAAACCACTCCATTCGCTGATCTGACCAAAGCTCATCTCCCAATTGACATAGGAACTCAATTCAGCCAGAAAACGTGACTTTTGACCCAGAGCTCGGTTCCGAACCACATTACATCTTAGTGGTGTCCTGGGTCGGGGAAGCCCAAGAACCATTCCATTCGCTGATCTGAGCTTTCTTTGAGGTTAGACCAAAGCTCATCTCCCAATTGGCAAAGGAACTCAATTCAGCCAGAAATCGTGACTTTTGACCCAGAGCTCGGTACCGAACCACGTACACATCTTAGTGGTGTCCTGGGTCGGGGAAGCTAAAAAAACCACTCCATTCGTTGATCTGAGCTTTCCCTGAGGACTTAGACCCTAAATTCCAAAGGATTTTCTATTCAGACAGAAAACGTAACTTTTCACCCAGAGCTCGATTCCGAACCACATTACATCTTAGTTGGGTCCTGGGTCGGGGAAGCTAAAGAACCATTCCATTCGCCGATCTGAACTTTCCCTTAAGAGTTGGACTAAATCGTATCCCAGAATTGGCAAAAAATCTGAATTCAGCCAGAAAACCTCACTTTTGACCCAGAGCTCAATTCGGAACCACATACACATCTTAGTTGGGTCCTGGGTTGGGAAAGCTAAAAAACCACTCCACTCGTTGATTTGAGCTTTCCCTGAGGACATAGACCAAAGCTCATCTCCCAATTGACAAAGGAACTCAGCCAGAAAACGTGACGTGACCCAGAGCTCGGTACCGAACCACATACACATCTTAGTTGGGTCCTGGGTCGTGAAAGCTAAAAAACCACTCCATTCGCTGATCTGAACTTTCCCTTAAGAGACTAAATTGTATCCCAGAATTGGCAAAAACCCGAATTCTGCCAGAAAACCTAACTTTTGACCCAGAGCTCGGTACCGAACCACATAAACATCTTAGTTGGTTCCTGGGTCGGGGAAGCTACAAAACCACTCCATTCGCTGATCTGAGCATTCCCTGTGTTAGACCAAAGCTTATCTCCTAAAAAGCAAAGGAACTGAATTCAGCCAGAAAAGGGAACTTTTGACCCAGAGCTCGTTTCAACCACATACCCATCTTAGTGGTGTCCTGGGTCGGGGAAGCTAAAAAACCACTCCATTCGCTGATCTGAGCTTTCCCTGAGGAGTTAGACCAAAGCTCATCTCCCAATTGGCAAAGGAACTCAATTCAGCCAGAAAAGGGAACTTTTGACCCAGAGGTCGTTTCAACCACATACCCATCTTAGTGGTGTCCTGGGTCGGCGAAGCTAAAGAACCGTTCCATTCGCTGATCTGAGCTTTCCCTGAGGACTTAGACCAAAGCTCATCTCCCAATTGGCAAACTAACTCAATTCAGCCAGAAAAGGGAACTTTTGACCCAGAGCTCGTTTCAACCACATACACATCTTAGTGGTGTCCTAAATCCCAATTGGCAAAGGAACTCAATTCAGCCAGAAAAGGGAACTTTTGACCCAGAGCTCGTTTCAACAACATACACATCTTAGTGGTGTCCTGGGTCGGGGAAGCTAAAAACCACTGCATTCGTTGATCTGAGCTTTCCCTGAGGACTTAGACCAAAGCTTATCTCCCAAAATTCCAAATGAACTCTATTCAGACAGAAAACGTAACTTTTGACCCAGAGCTCGATTCCGAACCACATTACATCTTAGTTGGGTCCTGGGTCGGGGAAGCTAAAGAACCATTCCATTCGCCGATCTGAACTTTCCCTTAAGAGTTGGACTAAATCGTATCCCAGAATTGGCAAAAAATCTGAATTCAGCCAGAAAACCTAACTTTTGACCCAGAGCTCAATTCGGAACCACATACACATCTTAGTTGGGTCCTGGGTCGGGAAAGCTAAAAAACCACTCGACTCGCTGATTTGAGCTTTCCCTGAGGACATAGACCAAAGCTCATCTCCCAATTGACAAAGGAACTCAGCCAGAAAACGTGACGTGGCCCAGAGCTCGGTACCGAACCACATACACATCTTAGTTGGGTCCTGGGTCGGGAAAGCTAAAAAACCACTCCATTCGCTGATCTGAACTTTCCCTGAGGAGTTAGACTAAATCGTATCCCAGAATTGGCAAAAAAAACTGAATTCAGCCAGAAAAGGGAACTTTTGACCCAGAGCTCGTTTCAACCACATACCCATCTTAGTGGTGTCCTGGGTCGGCGAAGCTAAAGAACCATTCCATTCGCTGATCTGAGCTTTCCCTGAGGACATAGACCAAAGCTCATCTCCCAATTGACAGAGGAACTCAGCCAGAAAACGTGACGTGACCCAGAGCTCGGTACCGAACCACATACACATCTTAGTTGAGTCCTGGCTCGGGGAAGCTAAAGAACCATTCCATTCGCCGATCTGAGCTTTCCCTTGAGGAGTTAGACCAAAGCTCATCTCCTAAATAGCAAACGAACTCAATTCAGCCAGAAAACGTAATTTTTGACCCAGAGCTCGGTTTCGAACAACATACACATATTAGTGATGTCCTAAATCGGGGAAGCTAAAGAACCATTGCATTCGCTGACCTGAGCTTTCTTTGAGGTTAGACCAAAGCTCATCTCCCAATTGGCAAAGGAACTCAATTCAGCCAGAAAATGGAACTTTTGACCCAGGCTCGGTTACGTACAACGTACAAATCTTAGTTGTGTCCTGGGTCGGGGAAGCTATAATACCACGCTATTCGCTGATCTGAACTTTCCCTGAGGAGTTAGACCCAAGCTTATGTCCCAAATGGCAAAGGAACTCTATTCAGCCAGAAAACGTAACTTTTGACTCAGAGCTGTTTCGAACACGAAACACATATTGGTTATGTCCCATGAATGGAAAGCTAAAAAACCACTCCATTCGCTGATCTGACCAAAGCTCATCTCCCAATTGACATAGGAACTCAATTCAGCCAGAAAACGTGACTTTTGACCCAGAGCTCGGTACCGAACCACGTACACATTTTAATTGGGTCCTGCGTCGGGGAAGCTAAAAAACCACTCCATTCGCTGATCTGAACTTTCCCTGAGAGTTAGACTAAATCGTATCCCAGAATTGGCAAAAAAATCTGAATTCAGCCAGAAAACGGAACTTTTGACCCAGAGCTCGTTTCGAACCACATAAACATCTTAGTTGGTGTCCTGGGTCGGGGAAGCTAAAAAACCATTCCATTCGCTGATCTGAGCTTTCCCTGAGGAGTTAGACCAAAGCTCATCTCCCAATTGGCAAAGGAACTCAATTCAGCCAGAAAAGGGATCTTTTGACCCAGAGCTCGTTTCAACCACATACACATCTTAGTGGTGTCCTAAATCCCAATTGGCAAAGGAACTCAATTCAGCCAGAAAAGGGAACTTTTGACCCAGAGCTCGGTACCGAACCACATCAACATCTTAGTTGGGTCCTGGGTCGGGGAAGCTATAATACCACGCTATTCGCTGATCTGAACTTTCCCTGATGAGTTAGACCCAAGCTTATGTCCCAAATGGCAAAGGAACTCAATTCAGCCAGTAAACGTAATTTTTGACTCAGAGCTGTTTCGAACATGAAACACATATTGGTTATGTCCCCTGACAGGAAAGCTAAAAAACCACTCAATTCGCTGATCTGACCAAATGTCATCTCCCAATTGGCAAAGGAACTCAATTCAGCCAGAAAAGGTAACTTTTGACCCAGAGCTCGTTTCAACGACATACACCTCTTTATGGTGTCCTGGGTCGGTGAAGCTAAAATACCAGTTCCATTCGCTGACCTGAATTTTCCCTGAGGAGTTAGACTAAATCGTATCCAAGAATTGGCAAAAAACCTGAATTCAGCCAGAAAACGTTACTTTTGTCCCAGAGCTCAGTTTCGAACATGACAGGAAAGCTAAAAAAACCACTCCATTCGCTGACCTGACAAAAGCTCA
>JAKRSK010001606.1:0-27204 GCA_029891615.1 Natrix natrix natrix
AGGGAAGAGGCACAGGGGCTGGAAGTGTGTCCCTGTGCTCAAGCTGTGAGTTTTAAGAACATCTGAGTGAATCCAGGAAGAGAGAAGAGGCATAGGGTTGTAAGTGTGTGCCTGTGCACAGTCTTTTAGTTTTAAAAATGTCTGAGTGAATCCAGGAAGAGGGAATAGCAAGAGCGGCTGGAAGTGTGTCCCTGTGCACAACCTGTGAGTTTTAAGAACATCTGAGTGAATCCAGTAAGAGGGAAGAGGTACAGGCACTGGAATTGTGTGCCTGTGCACAGGCTCTGAGGTTTAAGAACATCTGAGTGAATCCAGGAAGAGGGAAGAGACATAGGGTTGTAAGTGTGTGCCTGTGCACAGGCTTTTAGTTTTAAAAACCTCTGAGTGAATCCAGGAAGAGGGAAGAGGCAGAGGGACTGGAAGTGTGTGCCTGTGCACAGGCTTTGAGTTTTAAAAACGTCTGAGTGAATCCAGGAGGAGGGAATAGCAGAGGGGCTGGAAGTGTGTGTGTGTGCACAGGCTTTGAGTTTTAAAAACCTCTGAGTGAATCCAGGAAGAGGGAAGAGGCAGAGGGGCTAGAAGTGTGTGTGTGTGCACAGGCTGTGTGTTTTAAAACATCTGAGTGAATCCAGGAAGAGGGACGAAGGAGAAGGGTTGTAATTGTGTCCCTGTGCACAGGCTGTGAGTTTTAAAAACGTCTGAGTGAATCCAGGAAGAGGGAAGAGGCAGAGGGGCTGGAAGTGTGTCCCTATGCAGAGGCTTTGACTTTTAAAAACCTCTGAGTTAATCCAGGAAGAGGGAAGAGGCAGAGGGGCTGGAAGTATGTTCCTGTGCACAGGCTTTGAGGTTGAAAAACGTCTGAGTGAATCCCGGTAGAGGGAGGAGGCAGAGGGGCTGGAAGTGTCTGTGTGTGCACAGGCTGTGTGTTTTAAAACATCTGAGTGAATCCAGGAAGAGGGACGAGGGAGAAGGTTGTAATTGTGTCCCTGTGCACAGGCTGTGAGTTTTAAAAACGTCTGAGTGAATACAGGAACAGGGAAGTGGTGCAGGGGCTGGAAGTGTGTCCCTGTGCACAAGCTGTGAGTTTTAAGAACATCTGAGTGAATCCAGGAAGAGGGAGGAGGCATAGGGTTGTAAGTGTGTGCCTGTGCACAGGCTTTTAGTTTTAAAAATGTCTGAGTGAATCCAGGAAGAGGGAAGAGGCATAGGGTTGTAAGTGTCTGCCTGTGCAGAGGCTTTGAGGTTTAAAAACGTCTGAGTGAATCCAGGAAGAGGGAAGAGGCAGAGGGGCTGGAAGCAAGTGCCTGTGCACAGGCTTTGACGTTTAGAAACATCTGATTGAATCCAGGAAGAGGGAGGAGGCAGAGGGGATGGAAGTGTCTGTTTGTGCACAGACTGTGAGTTTTAAAAACCTCTCAGTGAATCCAGGAAGAGGGAAGACGCATAGGGTTGTAAGTGTGTGCCTGTCCACAGGCTTTTAGTTTTAAAAATGTCTGAGTGAATCCAGGAAGAGGGAATAGCAAGAGGGGCTGGAGGTTTGTGTGTGTGTGCACAGTCTGTGAGTTTTAAAAACATCTGAATGAATCCAGGAACAAGGAAGCGGTACAGGGGCTGTAACTGTGTCCCTGTGCACAGGCTTTGAGGTTTAAAAACGTCTGAGTGAATCCAGGAAGAGGGAGGAGGCAGAGGGGCTGGAGGTTTTTGTGTGTGCACAGACTGTGAGTTTTAAAAATCTCTCAGTGAATCCAGGAAGAGGGAAGAGGCATAGGGTTGTAAGTGTGTGCCTGTGCAGAGGCTTTGAGGTTTAAAAACGTCTGAGTGAATCCAGGAAGAGGGAAGAGGCAGAGGGGCTGGAAGCAAGTGCCTGTGCACAGGCTTTGACGTTTAGAAACGTCTGATTGAATCCAGGAAGAGGGAGGAGGCAGAGGGGATGGAAGTGTCTGTTTGTGCACAGACTGTGAGTTTTAAAAACCTCTCAGTGAATCCAGGAAGAGGGAAGACGCGTAGGGTTGTAAGTGTGTGCCTGTCCACAGGCTTTTAGATTTAAAAATGTCTGAGTGAATCCAGGAAGAGGGAATAGCAAGAGGGGCTGGAAGTGTTTGTGTGTGCACAGGCTTTGAGGTTTAAAAACGTCTGAGTGAATCCAGGAAGTGGGAAGACGCATAGGGTTGTAAGTGTGTGCCTGTGCACAGGCTTTTAGTTTTAAAAATGTCTGAGTGAATCCAGGAAGAGGGAAGACGCATAGGGTTGTAAGTGTGTGCCTGTCCACAGGCTTTTAGTTTTAAAAATGTCTGAGTGAATCCAGGAAGAGGGAAGACGCATAGGGTTGTAAGTGTGTGCCTGTCCACAGGCTTTTAGTTTTAAAAATGTCTGAGTGAATCCAGGAAGAGGGAATAGCAAGAGGGGCTGGAAGTGTGTCCCTATGCAGAGGCTTTGACTTTTAAAAACCTCTGAGTGAATCCAGGAAGAGGGAAGAGGCAGAGGGGCTAGAAGTGTGTGCCTGTGTACAGGCTGTGAGTTTTAAAAACGTCTGAGTGAATCCAGGAAGAGGGAAGAGGCAGAGGGGCTGGAAGTGTCTGTGTGTGCACAGGCTGTGTGTTTTAAAACATCTGAGTGAATCCAGGAAGAGGGAAGAGGCAGAAGGGCTGGAATTGTGTCCTGTGCACAGGCTGTGAGTTTTAAAAACGTCTGAGTGAATCCAGGAAGAGGGAAGAGGCAGAGGGCTGGAAGTGTGTCCCTGTGCACAGGCTGTGAGTTTTAAAAACATCTGAGTGAATCCAGGAAGAGGGAAGAGGCATAGGGTTGTAAGTGTGTGCCTGTGCACAGGCTTTGAGTTTTAAAAACGTCTGAGTGAATCCAGGAAGAGGGAAGAGGCATAGGGCTGGAAGTGTCTGTCCTGTGCACAGGCTGTGAGTTTTAAAAACGTCTGAGTGAATCCAGGAAGAGGGAAGAGGCAGAGGGGCTGGAAGTGTGTGCCTGTTCACAGGCTGTGAGTTTTAAAAACATCTGAGTGAATCCAGGAAGAGGGAAGAGGCAGAGGGTTGGAAGTGTGTGTCTGTGCACAGGCTGTGAGTGTTAAAAACGTCTGAGTGAATCCAGGAAGAGGGAAGAGGCAGAGGGCTGGAAGTGTGTGCCTGTGCACAGGCTTTGAGTTTTAAAAACGTCTGAGTGAATCCAGGAAGAGGGAATAGGCAAGAGGGGCTGGAAGTGTGTGTGTGTGCACAGGCTGTGAGTTTTAAAAACCTCTGAGTGAATCCAGGAAGAGGGAAGAGGCAAGGGGCTGAAGTGTGTGTGTGCACAGGCTGTGAGTTTTAAAACATCTGAGTGAATCCAGGAAGAGGAGAGGCAGGGTGAATGTGTCCTGTGCACAGGCTTTGAGTTTTAAAAACGTCTGAGTGAATCCAGGAAGAGGGAAGAGGCAGAGGGGCTGGAAGTGTGTGCTGTGCACAGGCTGTGAGTTTTAAAAATCTCTGAGTGAATCCAGGAAGAGGGAAGAGGCAGAGGGCTGGAAGTGTGTGCCTGTGCACAGGCTTTGAGGTTTAAAAACGTCTGAGTGAATCCAGGAAGAGGGAAGAGGCAGAGGTGCTGGAAGTATGTTCCTGTGCACAGGCTTTGAGTTTTAAAAACGTCTGAGTGAATCCAGGAAGAGGGAGGAGGCAGAGGGGCTGGAAGTGTCTGTGTGTGCACAGACTGTGAGTTTTAAAAACCTCTGAGTGAATCCAGGAAGAGGGAAGAGGCATAGGGTTGTAAGTGTGTGCCTGTGCACAGGCTTTTAGTTTTAAAAATGTCTGAGTGAATCCAGGAAGAGGGAAGAGGCACAGGGGCTGGAAGTGTTGTGTGTGCACAGGCTTTGAGTTTTAAAAACGTCTGAGTGAATCCAGGAAGAGGGAAGAGGCAGAGGGCTGGAAGTGTGTGCCTGTGCACAGGCTTTGAGTTTTAAAAACGTCTGAGTGAATCCAGGAAGAGGGAAGAGGCAGAGGGTCTGGAAGTGTGTCCCTGTGCAGAGGCTGTGAGTTTTAAAAACGTCTCAGTGAATCCAGGAAGAGGGAAGAGGCATAGGATTTTAAGTGTGTCCCTGTGCAGAGGATTTGAGTTTTAAAAACATCTGAGTGAATCCAGGAAGAGGGAAGAGGCAGAGGGGCTGGAAGTGTGTCCCTGTGCACAGGCTGTGAGTTTTAAAAACTCTGAGTGAATCCAGGAAGAGGGAAGAGGCAGAGGGGCTGGAAGTGTGTGTCGTGTGCACAGGCTGTGAGTTTTAAAACATCTGAGTGAATCCAGGAAGAGGGAAGAGGCATAGGGTTATAAGTGTGTCCCTGTGCACAGGCTGTGAGTTTTAAAAACCTCTGAGTGAATCCAGGAAGAGGGAAGAGGCAAGGGCTGGAAGTGTGTGTGTGTGCACAGGCTGTGAGTTTTAAAAACGTCTGAGTGAATCCAGGAAGAGGGAAGAGGCAGAGGGCTGGAAGTGTGTGTGTGTGCACAGGCTGTGAGTTTTAAAAACCTCTGAGTGAATCCAGGAAGAGGGAAGAGGCAGAGGGCTGGAAGTGTGTGCCTGTGCACAGGCTTTGAGTTTTAAAAACGTCTGAGTGAATCCAGGAAGAGGGAAGAGGCAGAGGGGCTGGAAGTGTGTGTGTGTGCACAGGCTGTGAGTTTTAAAAACCTCTGAGTGAATCCAGGAGGAGGGAAGAGGCAGAGGGGCTGGAAGTGTGTGCTGTGTGCACAGGCTGTGAGTTTTAAAAACTCTGAGTGAATCCAGGAAGAGGGAAGAGGCAGAGGGGCTGGAAGTGTGTGTGTGTGCACAGGCTGTGAGTTTTAAAACCTCTGAGTGAATCCAGGAAGAGGGAAGAGGCATAGGGTCTGTAAGTGTGTCCCTGTGCACAGGCTTTGAGTTTTAAAAACGTCTGAGTGAATCCAGGAAGAGGGAAGAGGCAGAGGGTCTGGAAGTGTGTTCCTGTGCACAGGCTTTGAGTTTTAAAAACATCTGAGTGAATCCAGGAAGAGGGAAGAGGCACAGGGGCTGGAAGTGTGTCCTGTTCACAGGCTGTGAGTTTTAAAAACATCTGAGTGAATCCAGGAAGAGGGAAGAGGCAGAGAGGATGGAAGTGTGTGCATGTGCACAGGCTGTGAGTGTTAAAAACATCTGAGTGAATCCAGGAAGAGGGAGGAGGCAGAGGGCTGGAAGTGTGTCCCTGTGCACAGGCTGTGAGTTTTAAAAACATCTGAGTGAATCCAGGAAGAGGGAAGAGGCAAGGGGCTGGAAGTGTGTGTGTGTGCACAGGCTTTGAGTTTTAAAAACTCTGAGTGAATCCAGGAAGAGGGAAGAGGCAGAGGGGCTGGAAGTGTGTGCCTGTGCACAGGCTGTGAGTTTTAAAAACGTCTGAGTGAATCCAGGAAGAGGGAAGAGGCAGAGGGTCTGTAAGTGTGTCTGTGTGCACAGGCTTTGAGTTTTAAAAACATCTGAGTGAATCCAGGAAGAGGGAAGAGGCAGAGGGCTGGAAGTGTGTCCTGTGCACAGGCTTTGAGTTTTAAAAACGTCTGAGTGAATCCAGGAAGAGGGAAGAGGCAGAGAGTCTGTAAGTGTGTATGTGTGCACAGGCTGTGTGTTTTAAAAACGTCTGAGTGAATCCAGGAGGAGGGAAGAGGCACAGGGGCTGGAAGTGTGTGTGTGTGCACAGGCTGTGAGTTTTAAAAACCTCTGAGTGAATCCAGGAAGAGGGAAGAGGCAGAGGGTTGTAAGTGTGTGCCTGTGCACAGGCTTTGAGTTTTAAAAACGTCTGAGTGAATCCAGGAAGAGGGAAGAGGCACAGGGGCTGGAAGTGTGTGTGTGTGCACAGGCTGTGAGTTTTAAAAACATCTGAGTTAATCCAGGAACAAGGAAGTGGTACAGGGGCTGGAAGTGTGTCCCTGTGCACAAGCTGTGAGTTTTAAGAACATCTGAGTGAATCCAGGAAGAAGGAAGAGGCATAGGGTTATAAGTGTGTGCCTGTGCACAGGCTTTTAGTTTTAAAAATGTCTGAGTGAATCCAGGAAGAGGGAGGAGGCAGAGGGGCTGGAAGTGTCTGTTTGTGCACAGGCTGTGAGTTTTAAAAACCTCTGAGTGAATCCAGGAAGAGGGAAGAGGCATAGGGTTGTAAGTGTGTGCCTGTGCAGAGGCTTTTAGTTTTAAAAATGTCTGAGTGAATCCAGGAAGAGGGAATAGCAAGAGCAGCTGGAAGTGTGTGTGTGTGCACAGGCTGTGAGTTTTAAAACATCTGAGTGAATCCAGGAAGAGGGAAGAGGCAGAGGGGCTGGAAGTGTGTGCCTGTGCACAGGCTGTGAGTTTTAAAAACGTCTGAGTGAATCCAGGAAGAGGGAAGAGGAACAAGGGCTGGAAGTGTGTGTGTGTGCACAGGCTGTGAGTTTTAAAAACGTCTGAGTGAATCCAGGAAGAGGGAAGAGGCAGAGGGGCTGGAAGTGTGTGTGTGTGCACAGGCTGTGAGTTTTAAAAACGTCTGAGTGAATCCAGGAAGAGGGAAGAGGCAGAGGGGCTGGAAGTGTGTCCTGTGCACAGGCTGTGAGTTTTAAAAACGTCTGAGTGAATCCAGGAAGAGGGAAGAGGCAGAGGGCTGGAAGTGTGTCCTGTGCACAGGCTGTGAGTTTTAAAAACCTCTGAGTGAATCAAGGAAGAGGGAAGAGGCAGAGGGGCTGGAAGTGTGTCCCTGTGCACAGGCTTTGAGTTTTAAAAACGTCTGAGTGAATCCAGGAAGAGGGAAGAGGCAGAGGGGCTGGAAGTGTGTGTGTGTGCACAGGCTGTGAGTTTTAAAAACCTCTGAGTGAATCCAGGAAGAGGGAAGAGGCACAGGGGCTGGAAGTGTGTGCCTGTGCACAGGCTGTGAGTTTTAAAACGATCTGAGTGAATCCAGGAAGAGGGAAGAGGCAGAGGGTCTGGAAGTGTGTGCCTGTGCACAGGTTGTGAGTTTTAAAAACGTCTGAGTGAATCCAGGAAGAGGGAAGAGGCACAGGGGCACAGGGGCTGGAAGTGTGTCCCTGTGCACAGGCTGTGAGTTTTAAAAACTCTGAGTGAATCCAGGAAGAGGGAAGAGGCAGAGGGCTGGAAGTGTGTGCCTGTGCACAGGCTGTGAGTTTTAAAAACATCTGAGTGAATCCAGGAAGAGGGAAGAGGCATAGGGTTGTAAGTGTGTGCCTGTGCACAGGCTTTGAGTTTTAAAAATGTCTGAGTGAATCCAGGAAGAGGGAAGAGGCAAGAGGGCTGGAAGTGTGTGTGTGTGCACAGGCTGTGAGTTTTAAAAACGTCTGAGTGAATCCAGGAAGAGGGAAGAGGCACAGGGTCTGGAAGTGTGTGCCTGTGCACAGGCTTTGAGTTTTAAAAACCTCTGAGTGAATCCAGGAAGAGGGAAGAGGCAGAGGGTCTGGAAGTGTGTGTGTGTGCACAGGCTGTGAGTTTTAAAAACGTCTGAGTGAATCCAGGAAGAGGGAAGAGGCAGAGGGCTGTAAGTGTGTCCCTGTGCACAGGCTTTGAGTTTTAAAAACCTCTGAGTGAATCCAGGAAGAGGGAAGAGGCAGAGGGCTGGAAGTGTGTGTCCTGTGCACAGGCTGTGAGTTTTAAAAACGTCTGAGTGAATCCAGGAAGAGGGAAGAGGCACAGGGGCTGGAAGTGTGTGCCTGTGCACAGGCTGTGAGTTTTAAAAACGTCTGAGTGAATCCAGGAAGAGGGAAGAGGCAGAGGGCTGGAAGTGTGTGTCTGTGCACAGGCTGTGAGTTTTAAAAACGTCTGAGTGAATCCAGGAAGAGGGAAGAGGCATAGGGTCTGTAAGTGTGTGCTGTGCACAGGCTTTGAGTTTTAAAAACGTCTGAGTGAATCCAGGAAGAGGGAAGAGGCAGAGGGCTGGAAGTGTGTCGTGTGCACAGGCTGTGAGTTTTAAAAACGTCTGATTGTATCCAGGAAGAGGGAAGACGCAGAGGGGCTGGAAGTGTGTGTTTGTGCACAGGCTGTGAGTTTTAAAAAACGTCTGAGTGAATCCAGGAAGAGGGAAGAGGCAGAGGGCTGGAAGTGTGTGCCTGTGCACAGGCTGTGAGTTTTAAAAACATCTGAGTGAATCCAGGAAGAGGGAAGAGGCACAGGGGCTGGAACTGTTTGTCTGTGCACAGGCTGTGAGTTTTAAAAACATCTGAGTGAATCCAGGAAGAGGGAAGAGGCAGAGGGGCTGGAAGTGTGTGCTGTGCACAGGCTGTGAGTTTTAAAAACTCTGAGTGAATCCAGGAACAGGAAGTGGTACAGGGGCTGGAAGTGTGTCCCTGTGCACAGGCTGTGAGTTTTAAAAACATCTGAGTGAATCCAGGAAGAGGGAAGAGGCATAGGGTTGTAAGTGTGTGCCTGTGCACAGGCTTTGAGTTTTAAAAATGTCTGAGTGAATCCAGGAAGAGGGAAGAGGCAGAGGGCTGGAAGTGTGTGCCTGTGCACAGGCTGTGAGTTTTAAAAACATCTGAGTGAATCCAGGAAGAGGGAAGAGGCACAGGGGCTGGAAGTGTGTGCCTGTGCACAGGCTGTGAGTTTTAAAAACGTCTGAGTGAATCCAGGAAGAGGGAAGAGGCAAGGGTCTGGAAGTGTGTCCTGTGCACAGGCTTGAGTTTTAAAAACGTCTGAGTGAATCCAGGAAGAGGGAAGAGGCAAGGGGCTGGAAGTGTGTGTGTGTGCACAGGCTGTGAGTTTTAAAAACCTCTGAGTGAATCCAGGAAGAGGGAAGAGGCAGAGGGCTGGAAGTGTGTGCCTGTGCACAGGCTTTGAGTTTTAAAAACGTCTGAGTGAATCCAGGAAGAGGGAAGAGGCAGAGGGGCTGGAAGTGTGTGCCTGTGTGCACAGGCTGTGAGTTTTAAAAACATCTGAGTGAATCCAGGAAGAGGGAAGAGGTACAGGGGCTGGAAGTGTGTGCCTGTGCACAGGCTGTGAGTTTTAAAAACATCTGAGTGAATCCAGGAAGAGGGAAGAGGCATAGGGTCTGTAAGTGTGTGCCTGTGCACAGGCTTTGAGTTTTAAAAATGTCTGAGTGAATCCAGGAAGAGGGAAGAGGCAGAGGGGCTGGAAGTTTGTGCATGTGCACAGGCTGTGAGTTTTAAAAACGTCTGAGTGAATCCAGGAAGAGGGAAGAGGCAGAGGGGCTGGAAGTGTGTGCTGTGCACAGGCTGTGAGTTTTAAAAACCTCTGAGTGAATCCAGGAAGAGGGAAGAGGCAGAGGGCTGGAAGTGTGTGTCTGTGCACAGGCTTTGAGTTTGAAAAATGTCTGAGTGAATCCAGGAAGAGGGAAGAGGCACAGGGGCTGGAAGTGTGTGTCTGTGCACAGGCTGTGAGTTTTAAAAACGTCTGAGTGAATCCAGGAAGAGGGAAGAGGCAGAGGGCTTGAAGTGTGCACCTGTGGACAAGCTTTGAGTTTAAAAAACATCTGAGTGAATCCTGGAAGAGGGAAGAGGCAGAGGGGCTGGAAGTGTGTGTGTGTGCACAGGCTTTGAGGTTTAAAAACGTCTGAGTGAATCCAGGAAGTGGGAAGACGCATAGGGTTGTAAGTGTGTGCCTGTGCACAGGCTTTTAGTTTTAAAAATGTCTGAGTGAATCCAGGAAGAGGGAAAGCAAGAGGGGCTGGAAGTGTGTGCCTGTGTACAGGCTGTGAGTTTTAAAAACCTCTGAGTGAATCCAGGAAGAGGGAAGAGGCAGAGGGGCTAGAAGTGTGTGCCTGTGTACAGGCTGTGAGTTTTAAAAACGTCTGAGTGAATCCAGGAAGAGGGAAGAGGCAGAGGGTCTGGAAGTGTGTGTGCGTGCACAGGCTGTTAGTTTTAAAAACCTCTGAGTGAATCCAGGAAGAGGGAAGAGGCAGAGGGTCTGGAAGTGTGTCCCTGTGCACAGGATGTGAGTTTTAAAAACGTCTGAGTCAATCCAGGAACAAGGAAGAGGTACAGGGGCTGGAAGTGTGTCCCTGTGCACAAGCTGTGAGTTTTAAGAACATCTGAGTGAATCCAGGAAGAGGGAAGAGGCAGAGTGTTGTAAGTGTGTCCCTGTGCACAGGCTTTGAGTTTTAAAAACGTCTGAGTGAATCCAGGAAGAGGGAAGAGGCAGAGGGGCTGGAAGTGTCTCTGTGTGCACAGGCTTTGAGGTTTAAAAACGTCTGAGTGAATCCAGGAAGAGGGAAGAGGCAGAGGGCTGGAAGTGTGTGCCTGTGCACAGGCTGTGAGTTTTAAAAACCTCTGAGTGAATCCAGGAAGAGGGAAGAGGCAGAGGGGCTGGAAGTGTGTGTCTGTGCACAGGCTTTGAGGTTTAAAAACGTCTGAGTGAATCCAGGAAGAGGGAGGAGGCAGAGGGGCTGGAAGTGTCTGTGTGTGCACAGGCTGTGAGTTTTAAAAACCTCTGAGTGAATCCAGGAAGAGGGAAGAGGCATAGGGTTGTAAGTGTGTGCCTGTGCACAGGCTTTGAGTTTTAAAAACGTCTGAGTGAATCCAGGAAGAGGGAATAGCAAGAGGGGCTGGAAGTGTGTGTGTGTGCACAGGCTGTGAGTTTTAAAAACGTCTGAGTGAATCCAGGAAGAGGGAAGAGGCAGAGGGTCTGGAAGTGTGTGCCTGTGCACAGGCTTTGAGTTTTAAAAACTCTGAGTGAATCCAGGAAGAGGGAAGAGGCACAGGGGCTGGAAGTGTGTGTGTGTGCACAGGCTGTGAGTTTTAAAAACTCTGAGTGAATCCAGGAAGAGGGAAGAGGCACAGGGGCACAGGGGCTGGAAGTGTGTCCCTGTGCACAGGCTGTGAGTTTTAAAAACGTCTGAGTGAATCCAGGAAGAGGGAAGAGGCAGAGGGGCTGGAAGTGTGTGCCTGTGCACAGGCTGTGAGTTTTAAAAACGTCTGAGTGAATCCAGGAAGAGGGAAGAGGAACAAGGGCTGGAAGTGTTTCTGTGTGCACAGGCTTTGAGTTTTAAAAACGTCTGAGTGAATCCAGGAAGAGGGAAGAGGCACAGGGGCTGGAAGTGTGTGTGTGTGCACAGGCTGTGAGTTTTAAAAACATCTGAGTGAATCCAGGAAGAGGGAAGAGGTACAGGGGCTGGAAGTGTGTGCCTGTGCACAGGCTGTGAGTTTTAAAAACCTCTGAGTGAATCCAGGAAGAGGGAAGAGGCAGAGGGGCTGGAAGTGTGTGCCTGTGCACAGGCTTTGAGTTTTAAAAACGTCTGAGTGAATCCAGGAAGAGGGAGGAGGCAGAGGGGCTGGAAGTGTCTGTGTGTGCACAGACTGTGAGTTTTAAAAACCTCTGAGTGAATCCAGGAAGAGGGAAGAGGCAGAGGGCTGGAAGTGTGTGCCTGTGCACAGGCTTTGAGTTTTAAAAACGTCTGAGTGAATTCAGAAAGAGGGAAGAGGAACAGGGGCTGGAAGTGTGTGTGTGTGCACAGGCTTTGAGTTTTAAAAACGTCTGAGTGAATCCAGGAAGAGGGAAGAGGCAGAGGGCTGGAAGTGTGTTGTGCACAGGCTGTGAGTTTTAAAAACGTCTGAGTGAATCCAGGAAGAGGGAAGAGGCAGAGGGGCTGGAAGTGTGTGCCTGTGCACAGGCTTTGAGTTTTAAAAACGTCTGATTGAATCCAGGAAGAGGGAAGAGGCAGAGGGGCTGGAAGTGTAGCGCCTGTGCACAGGCTTTGAGTTTTAAAAACGTCTGAGTGAATCCAGAAAGTGGGAAGAGGCAACGGGGCTGGAAGTGTGTTGTGAACAGGCTGTGAGTTTTAAAAACGTCTGAGTGAATCCAGGAAGAGGGAAGAGGCAGAGGGCTGGAAGTGTGTGCCTGTGCACAGGCTGTGAGTTTTAAAAACATCTGAGTGAATCCAGGAAGAGGGAAGAGGCATAGGGGCTGGAAGTGTGTGCCTGTGCACAGGCTTTGAGTTTTAAAAACGTCTGAGTGAATCCAGGAAGAGGGAAGAGGCAAGGGGCTGGAAGTGTGTGCCTGTGCACAGGCTTTGAGTTTTAAAAACGTCTGAGTGAATCCAGGAAGAGGGAAGAGGCAGAGGGCTGGAAGTGTGTGCCTGTGCACAGGCTGTGAGTTTTAAAAACCTCTGAGTGAATCCAGGAAGAGGGAAGAGGCAAGGGGCTGGAAGTGTGTGTCTGTGCACAGGCTGTGAGTTTTAAAAACATCTGAGTGAATCCAGGAAGAGGGAAGAGGCATAGGGTTGTAAGTGTGTGCCTGTGCACAGGCTTTGAGTTTTAAAAACGTCTGAGTGAATCCAGGAAGAGGGAAGAGGCAGAGGGGCTGGAAGTGTGTCTGTGTGCACAGGCTGTGAGTTTTAAAAACCTCTGAGTGAATCCAGGAAGAGGGAAGAGGCAGAGGGCTGGAAGTGTGTGCCTGTGCACAGGCTTTGAGTTTTAAAAACGTCTGAGTGAATCCAGGAAGAGGGAAGAGGCAAGAGGGCTGGAAGTGTGTGTGTGTGCACAGGCTGTGAGTTTTAAAAACGTCTGAGTGAATCCAGGAAGAGGGAAGAGGCAGAGGGCTGGAAGTGTGTGCCTGTGCACAGGCTGTGAGTTTTAAAAACCTCTGAGTGAATCCAGGAAGAGGGAAGAGGCAGAGGGTCTGGAAGTGTGTGCCTGTGCACAGGCTTTGAGTTTTAAAAACCTCTGAGTGAATCCAGGAAGAGGGAAGAGGCAGAGGGGCTGGAAGTGTGTGTCTGTGCACAGGCTGTGAGTTTTAAAAACCTCTGAGTGAATCCAGGAAGAGGGAAGAGGCAGAGGGCTGGAAGTGTGTGCCTGTGCACAGGCTGTGAGTTTTAAAAACGTCTGAGTGAATCCAGGAAGAGGGAAGAGGCAAAGGGCTGGAAGTGTGTGCCTGTGCACAGGCTTTGAGTTTTAAAAACGTCTGAGTGAATCCAGGAAGAGGGAAGAGGCAGAGGGCTGGAAGTGTGTGTGTGTGCACAGGCTGTGAGTTTTAAAAACGTCTGAGTGAATCCAGGAAGAGGGAAGAGGCAGAGGGCTGGAAGTGTGTCTGTGTGCACAGGCTGTGAGTTTTAAAAACCTCTGAGTGAATCCAGGAAGAGGGAAGAGGCAGAGGGCTGGAAGTGTGTGTGTGTGCACAGGCTTTGAGGTTTAAAAACCTCTGAGTGAATCCAGAAAGAGGGAAGAGGCAGAGGGGCTAGAAGTGTGTGTGTGTGCACAGGCTGTGAGTTTTAAAAACCTCTGGGTGAATCCAGGAAGAGGGAAGAAGCAGAGGGGCTGGAAGTATGTGCCTGTGCACAGGCTGTGAGTTTTAAAAACGTCTGAGTGAATCCAGGAAGAGGGAAGAGGCAAAGGGTTGTAAGTGTGTGCCTGTGCACAGGCTCTGAGTTTTAAAAACGTCTGAGTGAATCCAGGAAGAGGGAAGAGGCAGACGGTCTGGAAGTGTGTGTGTGTGCACAGGCTGTGAGTTTTAAAAACCTCTGAGTGAATCCAGGAAGAGGGAAGTGGCAGGGGCTGGAAGTGTGTCCCTGTGCACAGGCTGTGAGTTTTAAGAACATCTGAGTGAATCCAGGAAGAGGGAAGAGGCATAGGGTTGTAAGTGTGTGCCTGTGCACAGGCTTTGAGTTTTAAAAATGTCTGAGTGAATCCAGGAAGAGGGAAGAGGCAGAGGGTCTGTAAGTGTGTGCCTGTGCACAGGCTTTGAGTTTTAAAAACGTCTGAGTGAATCCAGGAAGAGGGAAGAGGCACAGGGGCTGGAAGTGTGTGTGTGTGCACAGGCTGTGAGTTTTAAAAACATCTGAGTGAATCCAGGAACAGGGAAGTGGTGCAGGGGCTGGAAGTGTGTCCCTGTGCACAAGCTGTGAGTTTTAAGAACATCTGAGTGAATCCAGGAAGAGGGAAGAGGCATAGGGTTGTAAGTGTGTGCCTGTGCACAGGCTTTGAGTTTTAAAAATGTCTGAGTGAATCCAGGAAGAGGGAAGAGGCAGAGGGGCTGGAAGTGTGTGTTTGTGCACAGGCTGTGAGTTTTAAAAACCTCTGAGTGAATCCAGGAAGAGGGAAGAGGCATAGGGTTGTAAGTGTGTGCCTGTGCACAGGCTTTGAGTTTTAAAAATGTCTGAGTGAATCCAGGAAGAGGGAATAGCAAGAGCGGCTGGAAGTGTGTGTGTGTGCACAGGCTGTGAGTTTTAAAACATCTGAGTGAATCCAGGAAGAGGGAAGAGGCACAGGGGCTGGAAGTGTGTGCCTGTGCACAGGCTGTGAGTTTTAAAAACGTCTGAGTGAATCCAGGAAGAGGGAAGAGGCAGAGGGCTGGAAGTGTGTGCCTGTGCACAGGCTTTGAGTTTTAAAAACGTCTGAGTGAATCCAGGAAGAGGGAAGAGGCAGAGGGCTGGAAGTGTGTGTGTGTGCACAGGCTGTGAGTTTTAAAAACGTCTGAGTGAATCCAGGAAGAGGGAAGAGGCACAGGGGCTGGAAGTGTGTCCCTGTGCACAGGCTGTGAGTTTTAAAAACTCTGAGTGAATCCAGGAAGAGGGAAGAGGCAAGGGTTGTAAGTGTGTGCCTGTGCACAGGCTGTGAGTTTTAAAAACGTCTGAGTGAATCCAGGAAGAGGGAAGAGGCAGAGGGCTGGAAGTGTGTGCCTGTGCACAGGCTTTGAGTTTTAAAAACGTCTGAGTGAATCCAGGAAGAGGGAAGAGGCAGAGGGGCTGGAAGTGTGTGTGTGTGCACAGGCTGTGAGTTTTAAAAACGTCTGAGTGAATCCAGGAAGAGGGAAGAGGCAGAGGGCTGTAAGTGTGTGTGTGTGCACAGGCTGTGAGTTTTAAAAACGTCTGAGTGAATCCAGGAAGAGGGAAGAGGCAGAGGGCTGGAAGTGTGTCCTGTGCACAGGCTGTGAGTTTTAAAACATCTGAGTGAATCCAGGAAGAGGGAAGAGGCAGAGGGCTGTAAGTGTGTGCCTGTGCACAGGCTTTGAGTTTTAAAAACGTCTGAGTGAATCCAGGAAGAGGGAAGAGGCACAGGGGCTGGAAGTGTGTGTGTGTGCACAGGCTGTGAGTTTTAAAAACGTCTGAGTGAATCCAGGAAGAGGGAAGTGGTACAGGGGCTGGAAGTGTGTCCCTGTGCACAGGCTGTGAGTTTTAAGAACATCTGAGTGAATCCAGGAAGAGGGAAGAGGCATAGGGTTGTAAGTGTGTGCCTGTGCACAGGCTTTGAGTTTTAAAAACGTCTGAGTGAATCCAGGAAGAGGGAAGAGGCAGAGGGGCTGGAAGTGTTGTCTGTGTGCACAGGCTGTGAGTTTTAAAAACCTCTGAGTGAATCCAGGAAGAGGGAAGAGGCATAGGGTCTGTAAGTGTGTGCCTGTGCACAGGCTTTGAGTTTTAAAAACGTCTGAGTGAATCCAGGAAGAGGGAAGAGGCAAGAGGGCTGGAAGTGTGTGTGTGTGCACAGGCTGTGAGTTTTAAAAACGTCTGAGTGAATCCAGGAAGAGGGAAGAGGCACAGGGGCTGGAAGTGTGTGCCTGTGCACAGGCTGTGAGTTTTAAAAACATCTGAGTGAATCCAGGAAGAGGGAAGAGGCAAGGGCTGGAAGTGTGTGCTGTGTGCACAGGCTGTGAGTTTTAAAAACGTCTGAGTGAATCCAGGAAGAGGGAAGAGGCAGAGGGCTGGAAGTGTGTGCTGTGTGCACAGGCTGTGAGTTTTAAAAACCTCTGAGTGAATCCAGGAAGAGGGAAGAGGCAGAGGGGCTGGAAGTGTGTGCCTGTGCACAGGCTTTGAGTTTTAAAAACGTCTGAGTGAATCCAGGAAGAGGGAAGAGGCAGAGGGGCTGGAAGTGTGTGTGTGTGCACAGGCTGTGAGTTTTAAAAACCTCTGAGTGAATCCAGGAAGAGGGAAGAGGCACAGGGGCTGGAAGTGTGTCCCTGTGCACAGGCTGTGAGTTTTAAGAACATCTGAGTGAATCCAGGAAGAGGGAAGAGGCAGAGGGTTGTAAGTGTGTGCCTGTGCACAGGCTTTGAGTTTTAAAAACGTCTGAGTGAATCCAGGAAGAGGGAAGAGGCAGAGGGCTGGAAGTGTGTCCCTGTGCACAGGCTGTGAGTTTTAAAAACATCTGAGTGAATCCAGGAAGAGGGAAGAGGCACAGGGCTGGAAGTGTGTGCCTGTGCACAGGCTGTGAGTTTTAAAAACTCTGAGTGAATCCAGGAAGAGGGAAGAGGCAAAGCGTTGTAAGTGTGTGCCTGTGCACAGGCTTTGAGTTTTAAAAACGTCTGAGTGAATCCAGGAAGAGGGAAGAGGCACAGGGGCTGGAAGTGTGTGTGTGTGCACAGGCTGTGAGTTTTAAAAACATCTGAGTGAATCCAGGAAGAGGGAAGAGGCACAGGGCTGGAAGTGTGTGCCTGTGCACAGGCTGTGAGTTTTAAAAACGTCTGAGTGAATCCAGGAAGAGGGAAGAGGCAAGGGCTGGAAGTGTGTCGTGTGTGCACAGGCTGTGAGTTTTAAAAACGTCTGAGTGAATCCAGGAAGAGGGAAGAGGCAGACGGTCTGGAAGTGTGTGTGTGTGCACAGGCTGTGAGTTTTAAAAACCTCTGAGTGAATCCAGGAAGAGGGAAGAAGCAGAGGGGCTAGAAGTGTCTCTGCGTGCACAGGCTTTGAGTTTTAAAAACGTCTGAGTGAATCCAGGAAGAGGGAAGAGGCACAGGGGCTGGAACTTTGTGTCTGTGTGCACAGGCTGTCAGTTTTCAAAAACCTCTGAGTGAATCCAGGAAGAGGGAAGAGGCAGAGGGGCTGGAAGTGTGTGCCTGTGCACAGGCTTTGAGGTTTAAAAACGTCTGAGTGAATCCAGGAAGAGGGAAGAGGCAAAGGGTTGTAAGTGTGTGCCTGTGCACAGGCTCTGAGTTTTAAAAACGTCTGAGTGAATCCAGGAAGATGGAAGAGGCAAAGAGTCTGTAAGTGTGTGTGTGTGCACAGGCTGTGTGTTTTAAAAACGTCTGAGTGAATCCAGGAACAGGGAAGTGGTGCAGGGGCTGGAAGTGTGTCCCTGTGCACAAGCTGTGAGTTTTAAGAACATCTGAGTGAATCCAGGAAGAGGGAAGAGGCAAAGGGTTGTAAGTGTGTTCCTGTGCACAGGCTTTGAGTTTTAAAAACGTCTGAGTGAATCCAGGAAGAGGGAAGAGGCAGAGGGGCTGGAAGTGTGTGCCTGTGCACAGGCTTTGAGTTTTAAAAACGTCTGAGTGAATCCAGGAAGAGGGAAGAGGCAGAGGGGCTGGAAGTGTGTGTGTGTGCACAGGCTGTGAGTTTTAAAAACATCTGAGTTAATCCAGGAACAAGGAAGTGGTACAGGGGCTGGAAGTGTGTCCCTGTGCACAAGCTGTGAGTTTTAAGAACATCTGAGTGAATCCAGGAAGAGGAAGAGGCATAGGGTTGGAAGTGTGTGCCTGTGCACAGGCTTTGAGTTTTAAAAACGTCTGAGTGAATCCAGGAAGAGGGAAGAGGCACAGGGGCTGGAAGTGTGTGTGTGTGCACAGGCTGTGAGTTTTAAAAACATCTGAGTGAATCCAGGAAGAGGGAAGAGGCAGAGGGCTGGAAGTGTGTGCCTGTGCACAGGCTTTGAGTTTTAAAAACGTCTGAGTGAATCCAGGAAGAGGGAAGAGGCAGAGGGGCTGGAAGTGTCTGTGTGTGCACAGGCTGTGAGTTTTAAAAACGTCTGAGTGAATCCAGGAAGAGGGAAGAGGCATAGGGCTGGAAGTGTGTGCCTGTGCACAGGCTTTGAGTTTTAAAAACGTCTGAGTGAATCCAGGAAGAGGGAAGAGCAAGAGGGGCTGGAAGTGTGTGTGTGTGCACAGGCTGTGAGTTTTAAAAACATCTGAGTGAATCCAGGAAGAGGGAAGAGGCACAGGGGCTGGAAGTGTGTGCCTGTGCACAGGCTTTGAGTTTTAAAAATGTCTGAGTGAATCCAGGAAGAGGGAAGAGGCACAGGGGCTGGAAGTGTGTGTGTGTGCACAGGCTGTGAGTTTTAAAAACGTCTGAGTGAATCCAGGAAGAGGGAAGAGGCAGAGGGTCTGGAAGTGTGTGTGTGTGCACAGGCTTTGAGGTTTAAAAACGTCTGAGTGAATCCAGGAAGAGGGAAGAGGCACAGGGGCTGGAAGTGTTTGTGTGTGCACAGTCTGTGAGTTTTAAAAATGTCTGAGTGAATCCAGGAAGAGGGAAGAGGCAGAGGGCTGGAAGTGTGTGCTGTGTGCACAGGCTGTGAGTTTTAAAAACCTCTGAGTGAATCCAGGAAGAGGGAAGAGGCAGAGGGGCTGGAAGTGTGTTGTGTGCACAGGCTGTGAGTTTTAAAAACCTCTGAGTGAATCCAGGAAGAGGGAGAGGCAGAGGGGCTGGAAACGTTTGTGCGTGTGAACAGGCTGTGAGTTTTAAAAACATCAGAGTGAATCCAGGAAGAGGGAAGAGGCAGAGGGGCTGGAAGTGTGTGCCTGTGCACAGGCTTTGAGTTTTAAAAACCTCTGAGTGAATCCAGGAAGAGGGAAGAGGCAGAGGGGCTGGAAGTGTGTGTGTGTGCACAGGCTGTGAGTTTTAAAAACGTCTGAGTGAATCCAGGAAGAGGGAAGTGGACAGGGGCTGGAAGTGTGTCCCTGTGCACAGGCTGTGAGTTTTAAAACATCTGAGTGAATCCAGGAAGAGGGAGGCAGAGGGTCTGGAAGTGTGTCTGTGTGCACAGGCTGTGAGTTTTAAAAACGTCTGAGTGAATCCAGGAAGAGGGAAGAGGCATAGGGGCTGTAAGTGTGTTCCTGTGCACAGGCTGTGAGTTTTAAAAACCTCTGAGTGAATCCAGGAAGAGGGAAGAGGCAGAGGGCTGGAAGTGTGTGTGTGTGCACAGGCTGTGAGTTTTAAAAACATCTGAGTGAATCCAGGAAGAAGGAAGAGGCATAGGGCTGGAAGTGTGTGCCTGTGCACAAGCTGTGAGTTTTAAAAACATCTGAGTGAATCCAGGAAGAGGGAAGAGGCATAGGGTTGTAAGTGTGTGCCTGTGCACAGGCTTTTAGTTTTAAAAATGTCTGAGTGAATCCAGGAAGAGGGAAGAGGCACAGGGCTGGAAGTGTGTGTCCTGTGCACAGGCTGTGAGTTTTAAAAAGCTCTGAGTGAATCCAGGAAGAGGGAAGAGGCAAAGGGTCTGGAAGTGTGTCCCTGTGCACAGGCTTGAGTTTTAAAAACGTCTGAGTGAATCCAGGAAGAGGGAAGAGGACAAGGGCTCGAAGTGTGTGTGTGTGCACAGGCTGTGAGTTTTAAAAACGTCTGAGTGAATCCAGGAAGAGGGAAGAGGCATAGGGTTGTAAGTGTGTCCCTGTGCACAGGCTTTGAGTTTTAAAAACCTCTGAGTGAATCCAGGAAGAGGGAAGTGGTACAGGGGCTGGAAGTGTGTGCCTGTGCACAAGCTGTGAGTTTTAAAAACATCTGAGTTAATCCAGGAACAAGGAAGTGGTACAGGGGCTGGAAGTGTGTCCCTGTGCACAAGCTGTGAGTTTTAAGAACATCTGAGTGAATCCAGGAAGAGGGAAGAGGCATAGGGTTGTAAGTGTCTCCCTGTGCACAGGCTGTGAGTTTTAAAAATGTCTGAGTGAATCCAGGAAGAGGGAATAGCAAGAGCGGCTGGAAGTGTGTGCCTGTGCAGAGGCTTTGAGTTTTAAGAACATCTGAGTGAATCCAGTAAGAGGGAAGAGGTACAGGCACTGGAAGTGTGTGCCTGTGCACAGGCTGTGAGTTTTAAAAAGCTCTGAGTGAATCCAGGAAGAGGGACGAGGCAAAGGGTTGTAGGTGTGTCCCTGTGCAGAGGCTCTGAGTTTTAAAAACCTCTGAGTGAATCCAGGAAGAGGGAAGAGGCAGAGGGTCTGGAAGTGTGTGTGTGTGCACAGGCTGTGAGTTTTCAAAAACCTCTGAGTGAATCCAGGAAGAGGGAATAGCAAGAGGGGCTGGAATTGTCTGTGTGTGTGCACAGGCTGTGAGTTTTAATAACATCTGAGTGAATCCAGGAACAAGGAAGTGGTACAGGGGTTGGAACTGTGTCCCTGTGCACAGGCTATGAGTTTTAAAAACGTCTGAGTGAATCCAGGAAGAGGGAAGAGGACAGAGGGCTGGAAGTGTGTGTTTGTGCACAGGCTGTGAGTTTTAAAAACCTCTGAGTGAATCCAGGAAGAGGGAAGAGGCAGAGGGGCTGGAAGTGTGTGTGTGTGCACAGGCTGTGAGTTTTAAAAACGTCTGAGTGAATCCAGGAAGAGGGAAGAGGCATAGGGTTATAAGTGTGTGCCTGTGCACAGGCTTTGAGTTTTAATAACCTCTGAGTTAATCCAGGAACAGGGTTGTGGTGCAGGGGCTGGAAGTGTGTCCCTGTGCACAAGCTGTGAGTTTTAAGAACATCTGAGTGAATCCAGGAAGAGGAAGAGGCATAGGGCTGGAAGTGTGTGCCTGTGCACAGGCTGTGAGTTTTAAAAACATCTGAGTGAATCCAGGAACAGGGAAGTGGTAAAGGGGCTGGAAGTGTGTCCCTGTGCACAAGCTGTGAGTTTTAAGAACATCTGAGTGAATCCAGGAAGAGGGAAGAGGCAAAGGGTTGTAAGTGTGTCCCTGTGCACAGGCATTGAGTTTTAAAAACCTCTGAGTGAATCCAGGAAGAGGGAAGAGGCAGAGGGTCTGGAAGTGTGTGTGTGTGCACAGGCTGTATCTTTTCAAAAACCTCTGAGTGAATCCAGGAAGAGGGAAGAGGCAGAGGGGCTGGAAGTGTGTTTGTGTGCACAGGCTGTGAGTTTTAAACACCTCTGAGTGAATCCAGGAAGAGGCAGAGGGGCAGGAAGTATGTTCCTGTGCACAGGCTTTGAGTTTTAAAAACGTCTGAGTGAATCCAGGAAGAGGGAAGAGGCAGAGGGGCTGGAAGTGTGTGTGTGTGCACAGGCTGTGAGTTTTTAAAACCTCTGAGTGAATCCAGCAAGAGGGAAGAGGCAGAGGGGCTGGAGGTGTGTGTGTGTGCACAGGCTGTGAGTTTAAAAACCTCTGAGTGAATCCAGGAAGAGGGAAGAGGCAGAGGGGCTGGAAGTGTGTGTGTGTGCACAGGCTGTGAGTTTTAAGAACATCTGAGTGAATCCAGGAAGAAGGAAGAGGCATAGGGGCTGGAAGTGTGTGCCTGTGCACAGGCTGTGAGTTTTAAGAACATCTGAGTGAATCCAGGAAGAGGGAAGAGGCATAAGGGTTGTAAGTGTGTCCCTGTGCACAGGCTTTGAGGTTTTAAAAACGTCTGAGTGAATCCAGGAAGAGGGAAGAGGCAGAGGGGCTGGAAGTGTGTGTGTGTGCACAGGCTGTGAGTTTTGAAAACCTCTGAGTGAATCCAGGAAGAGGGAAGAGGCATAGGGTTTTAACTGTGTCCCTGTGCAGAGGCATTGAGTTTTAAAAACATCTGAGTGAATCCAGGAAGAGGGACGAGGCAGAGTGTTGTAAGTGTGTTCCTGTGCACAGGCTTTGAGTTTTAAAAACATCTGAGTTAATCCAGGAATAAGGAAGTGGTACAGGGACTGGAAGTGCATCCCTGTGCACTAGCTGTGAGTTTTAAGAACATCTGAGTGAATCCAGGAAGAAGGAAGAGGCATAGGGGCTGGAAGTGTGTGCCTGTGCACAAGCTGTGAGTTTTAAAAACATCTGAGTGAATCCAGGAAGAGGGAAGAGGCATAGGGGCTGGAAGTGTGTGTGTGTGCACAGGCTGTGAGTTTTAAAAACATCTGAGTTAATCCAGGAACAAGGAAGTGGTACAGGGACTGGAAGTGCATCCCTGTGCACAAGCTGTGAGTTTTAAGAACATCTGAGTGAATCCAGGAAGAAGGAAGAGGCATAGGGGCTGGAAGTGTGTGCCTGTGCACAGGCTTTTAGTTTTAAAATCATCTGAGTGAATCCAGGAACAAGGAAGCAGTACAGGGGCTGGAAATGTGTGCCTGTGCACAGGCTGTGAGTCTTAAAATCGTCTGAGTGAATCCAGGAAGAGGGAAGAGGACCAAGGGCTGGAAGTGTGCGTGTGTGCACAGGCTGTGAGTTTTAAAAACGTCTGAGTGAATCCAGGAAGATGGAAGAGGCAGAGAGTCTGTAAGTGTGTCTGTGTGCACAGGCTTTTAGTTTTAAAAACATCTCAGTGAATCCAGGAAGAGGGACGAGGCAGAGTGTTGTAAGTGTGTTCCTGTGCACAGGCTTTTAGTTTTAAAAACGTCTGAGTGAATCCAGGAAGAGCGAATAGCAAGAGGGGCTGGAAGTGTGTCTGTGTGCACAGGCTTTGAGGTTTAAAAACGTCTGAGTGAATCCAGGAAGAGGGAAGAGGCACAGGGGCTGGAAGTGTTTGTGTGTGCACAGTCTGTGAGTTTTAAAAAACTCTGGGTGAATCCAGGAAGAGGGAAGAAGCAGAGGGGCTGGAAGTATGTGCCTGTGCACAGGCTTTGAGGTTTAAAAACGTCTGAGTGAATCCTGGAAGACTGAGGAGGCACAGGGGCTGGAAGTGTCTGTGTGTGCACAGACTGTGAGTTTTAAAAACCTCTGAGTGAATCCAGTAAGAGGGAAGAGGCACAGGGGCTGGAAGTGTGTCCCTGTGCACAAGCTGTGAGTTTTAAGAAGATCTGAGTGAATCCAGGAGGAGGGAAGAGGCATAGGGTTAAATGTGTGTCCCTGTGTTGAGGCTTTGAGTTTTAAAAACCTCTGAGTGAATCCAGTAAGAGGGAAGTGGTACAGAGGCTGGAAGTGCGTCCCTGTGCACAAGCTGTGAGTTTTTAGAACATCTGAGTGAATCCAGTAAGAGGGAAGAGGTACAGGCACTTGAATTGTGTGCCTGTGCACAGGCTGTGAGTTTTAAGAACATCTGAGTGAATCCAGGAAGAGGGAAGAGGCATAAGGTTGTAAGTGTGTCCCTGTGCACAGGCTTTTAGTTTTAAAAATGTCTGAGTGAATCCAGGAAGAGGGAATAGCAAGAGCGGCTGGAAGTGTGTGTGTGTGCACAGGCTGTGAGTTTTAAAAATGTCTGAGTGAATCCAGGAAGAGGGAAGAGGCACAGGGTCTGGAAGTGTGTCCCTGTGCAGAGGCTTTGACTTTAAAAAACTCTGAGTGAATCCAGGAAGAGGGAAGAGGCAGAGGGTCTGGAAGTGTGTGTGTGTGCACAGGCTGTGAGTTTTAAGAACGTCTGAGTGAATCCAGGAGGAGGGAAGAGGCATAGGGTTATAAGTGTGTCCCTGTGCAGAGGCTTTGAGTTTTAAAAACCTCTGAGTGAATCCAGGAAGAGGGAAGAGGCACAGGGGCTGGAAGTGTGTCCCTGTGCACAAGCTGTGAGTTTTAAGAACGTCTGAGTGAATCCAGGAAGAGGGAAGAGGCATAGGGTTGAAAGTGTGTCCTGTGCACAGGCTTTGAGTTTTAAAAACCTCTGAGTTAATCCAGGAACAGGGAAGTGGTACAGGGGCTGGAAGTGTGTCCCTGTGCACAAGCTGTGAGTTTTAAGAACATCTGAGTGAATCCAGGAAGAGGGAAGAGGTACAGGGCTGGAAGTGTCTGTTTGTGCACAGACTGTGAGTTTTAAGAACATCTGAGTGAATCCAGGAAGAGGGAAGAGGCATAGGGTTGTAAGTGTGTCCCTGTGCACAGGCTTTGAGTTTTAAAAACGTCTGAGTGAATCCAGGAAGAGGGAAGAGCAAGAGGGCTGGAAGTGTGTGTGTGTGCACAGGCTGTGAGTTTTAAAAAGTCTGAGTGAATCCAGGAAGAGGGAAGAGGCACAGGGGCTGGAAGTGTGTGCCTGTGCACAGGCTTTGAGTTTTAAAAACGTCTGAGTGAATCCAGGAAGAGGGAAGAGGCAGAGGGTCTGGAAGTGTGTGCCTGTGCACAGGCTGTGAGTTTTAAGAACGTCTGAGTGAATCCAGGAAGAGGGAAGAGGAACAAGGGCTGGAAGTGTGTGTGTTTGCACAGGCTGTGAGTTTTAAAAACCTCTGAGTGAATCCAGGAAGAGGGAAGAGGCAGAGGGGCTGGAAGTGTGTGTGTGTGCACAGGCTGTGAGTTTTAAGAACATCTGAGTGAATCCAGGAAGAAGGAAGAGGCATAGGGGCTGGAAGTGTGTGCCTGTGCACAAGCTGTGAGTTTTAAAAACATCTGAGTGAATCCAGGAAGAGGGAAGAGGCATAGGGTTGTAAGTGTGTGCCTGTGCACAGGCTTTTAGTTTTAAAAATGTCTGAGTGAATCCAGGAAGAGGGAAGAGGTACAGGCGCTGGAAGTGTGTTCCTGTGCACAGGCTGTGAGTTTTAAAAAGCTCTGTGTGAATCCAGGAAGAGGGAAGAGGCAAACGGTTGTAAGTGTGTGTCCCTGTGCACAGGCATTGAGTTTTAAAAACGTCTGAGTGAATCCAGGAAGAGGGAAGAGGAACAAGGGCTGGAAGTGTGTGTGTTTGCACAGGCTGTGAGTTTTAAAAACGTCTGAGTGAATCCAGGAGGAGGGAAGAGGCATAGGGTTGTAAGTGTGTCCCTGTGCACAGGCTTTGAGTTTTAATAACCTCTGAGTGAATCCAGGAACAGGGAAGTGGTACAGGGGCTGGAAGTGTGTGCCTGTGCACAAGCTGTGAGTTTTAAGAACATCTGAGTGAATCCAGGAAGAGGGAAGAGGCATAGGGTTGTAAGTGTGTGCCTGTGCACAGGCTTTGAGTTTTAAAAACGTCTGAGTGAATCCAGGAAGAGGGAAGAGGCAGAGGGGCTGGAAGTGTGTGTCCTGTGCACAGGCTGTGAGTTTTAAAACATCTGAGTGAATCCAGGAAGAGGGAAGAGGCACAGGGCTGGAAGTGTGTGCCTGTGCACAGGCTGTGAGTTTTAAAAACATCTGAGTGAATCCAGGAAGAGGGACGAGGCAGAGGGTTGTAAGTGTGTCCCTGTGCAGAGGCTTTGAGTTTTAAAAACCTCTGAGTGAATCCAGGAAGAGGGAAGAGGCAGAGGGTCTGGAAGTGTGTGTGTGTGCACAGGCTGTGAGTTTTAAAAACGTCTGAGTGAATCCAGGAAGAGGGAATAGGAATAGGGGCTGGAAGTGTTTGTGTGTGCCAGGCTTTAAGTTTTAAAAACCTCTGAGTGAATCCAGGAAGAAGGAAGAGGCACAGGGGCTGGAAGTGTGTCCCTGTGCACAGGCTGTGAGTTTTAAAAACATCTGAGTGAATCCAGGAAGAGGGAAGAGGCAAGGGGCTGGAAGTGTGTGTTTTTGCACAGGCTGTGAGTTTTAAAAACGTCTGAGTGAATCCAGGAAGAGGGAAGAGGCATAGGGGCTGGAAGTGTGTGCCTGTGCACAGGCTTTTAGTTTTATAATCATCTGAGTGAATCCAGGAACAAGGAAGCAGTACAGGGGCTGGAAATGTGTGCCTGTGCACAGGCTGTGAGTCTTAAAATCGTCTGAGTGAATCCAGAAAGAGGGAAGAGGACCAAGGGCTGGAAGTGTGCGTGTGTGCACAGGCTGTGAGTTTTAAAAACGTCTGAGTGAATCCAGGAAGATGGAAGAGGCAGAGGGTCTGTAAGTGTGTCTGTGTGCACAGGCTTTTAGTTTTAAAAACGTCTGAGTGAATCCAGGAAGAGCGAATAGCAAGAGGGGCTGGAAGTGTGTCTGTGTGCACAGGCTTTGAGGTTTAAAAACGTCTGAGTGAATCCAGGAAGAGGGAAGAGGCACAGGGGCTGGAAGTGTTTGTGTGTGCACAGTCTGTGAGTTTTAAAAATGTCTGAGTGAATCCAGGAAGAGGGAATAGCAAGAGCGGCTGGAAGTGTGTGTGTGTGCACAGGCTGTGAGTTTTAAAAATGTCTGAGTGAACCCAGGAAGAGGGAAGAGGCACAGGGGCTGGAAGTGTGTCCCTGTGCTCAAGCTGTGAGTTTTAAGAACATCTGAGTGAATCCAGGAAGAGGGAAGAGGCATAGGGTTGTAAGTGTGTGCCTGTGCACAGTCTTTTAGTTTTAAAAATATCTGAGTGAATCCAGGAAGAGGGAATAGCAAGAGCGGCTGGAAGTGTGTGTGTGTGTGTGCACAGGCTGTGAGTTTTAAAAATGTCTGAGTGAACCCAGGAAGAGGGAAGAGGCACAGGGGCTGGAAGTGTGTCCCTGTGCAGAGGCTTTGACTTTTAAAAACCTCTGAGTGAATCCAGGAAGAGGGAAGAGGCAGAGGGTCTGGAAGTATGTGTGTGTGCACAGGCTGTGAGTTTTAACAACGTCTGAGTGAATCCAGGAGGCGGGAAGAAGCACAGGGGCTGGAAGTGTGTCCCTGTGCACAAGCTGTGAGTTTTAAGAACATCTGAGTGAATCCAGGAGGAGGGAAGAGGCATAGGGTTAAAAGTGTGTCCCCGTGTTGAGGCTTTCAGTTTTAAAAACCTCTGAGTGAATCCAGTAAGAGGGAAGTGGTACAGGGGCTGGACGTGTGTCCCTGTGCACAACCTGTGAGTTTTAAGAACATCTGAGTGAATCCAGTAAGAGGGAAGAGGTACAGGCACTTGAATTGTGTGCCTGTGCACAGGCTCTGAGTTTTAAGAACATCTGAGTGAATCCAGGAAGAGGGAAGAGGCATAGGGTTGTAAGTGTGTGCCTGTGCACAGGCTCTGAGTTTTAAAAACCTCTGAGTGAATCCAGGAAGAGGGAAGAGGCAGAGGGACTGGAAGTGTGTGCCTGTGCACAGGCTTTGAGTTTTAAAAACGTCTGAGTGAATCCAGGAAGAGGGAAGAGGCACAGGGGCTGGAAGTGTGTCCCTGTGCACAAGCTGTGAGTTTTAAGAACATCTGAGTGAATCCAGGAAGAGGGAAGAGGCATAGGGTTGTAAGTGTGTGCCTGTGCACAGGCTTTTAGTTTTAAAAATGTCTGAGTGAATCCAGGAAGAGGGAAGTAGGCAAGGGGCTGGAAGTGTGTCCCTGTGCACAAGCTGTGAGTTTTAAGAACATCTGAGTGAATCCAGTAAGAGGGAAGAGGTACAGGCACTTGAATTGTGTGCCTGTGCACAGGCTCTGAGTTTTAAGAACATCTGAGTGAATCCAGGAAGAGGGAAGAGGCATAGGGTTGTAACTGTGTGCCTGTGCACAGGCTTTTAGTTTTAAAAACCTCTGAGTGAATCCAGGAAGAGGGAAGAGGCAGAGGGACTGGAAGTGTGTGCCTGTGCACAGGCTTTGAGTTTTAAAAACGTCTGAGTGAATCCAGGAAGAGGGAAGAGCAGAGGGGCTGGAAGTGTGTGTGTGTGCACAGGCTGTGAGTTTTAAAAACCTCTGAGTGAATCCAGAAGA
>JAKRSK010001607.1:0-18867 GCA_029891615.1 Natrix natrix natrix
CCTCTTCCCTCTTCCTGGATTCACTCAGATGTTTTTAAAACTCATAGCCTGTGCACAGGGACACAGTTCCAACCCCTGTACCACTTCCTTGTTCCTGGATTCACTCAGATGTTATTAAAACTCACAGCCTGTGCACACACACAGACAATTCCAGCCCCTCTTGCTATTCCCATTCCTGGATTCACTCAGAGGTTTTTGAAAAGACACAGCCTGTGCACACACACACACACTTCCAGACCCTCTGCCTCTTCCCTCTTCCTGGATTCACTCAGAGGTTTTTAAAACTCAATGCCTCTGCACAGGGACACACCTAAAACCGTTTGCCTCGTCCCTCTTCCTGGATTCACACAGAGCTTTTTAAAACTCGCAGCCTGTGCACAGGCACACACTTCCAGTGCCTGTACCTCTTCCCTCTTACTGGATTCACTCGCATGTTCTTAAAACTCAAAGGCTCTGCACAGGAACACACTTCCAGCCGCTCTTGCTATTCCCTCTTCCTGGATTCACTCAGACATTTTTAAAACTCAAAGCCTCTACACAGGGACACACTTTTAACCCTATGCCTCTTCCCTCCTCCTGGATTCACTCAGATGTTCTTAAAACTCACAGCTTGTGCACAGGGACACACTTCCAGCCCCTGTACCACTTCCCTGTTCCTGGATTAACTCAGAGGTTATTAAAACTCAAAGCCTGTGCACAGGGACACACTTACAACCCTATGCCTCTTCCCTCCTCCTGGATTCACTCAGACGTTCTTAAAACTCACAGCCTGTGCAAACACACACACTTTCAGCCCTTGTTCCTCTTCCCTCTTCCTGGATTCACTCAGACGTTTTTAAAACTCAATGCCTCTGCACAGGGACACACCTAAAACCGTTTGCCTCTTCCCTCTTCCTGGATTCACACAGAGCTTTTTAAAACTCACAGCCTGTGCACAGGAACACACTTCCAGTGCCTGTACCTCTTCCCTCTTACTGGATTCACTCAGACATTTTTAAAACTAAAAGCCTGTGCACAGACACACACTTACAACCCTATGCCTCTTCCCTCTTCCTGGATTCACTCAGATGTTTTTAAAACTCACAGCTTGTGCACAGGCACACACTTCCAGCCCCTATGCCTCTTCCTTCTTCCTGGATTCACTCAGATGTTCTTAAAACTCACAGCCTGTGCACACACACACACTTCCAGCCCCTCTGCCTCTTCCCTCTTCCTGGATTCACCCAGAGGTTTTTAAAACTCACAGCCTGTGCAAACACACACACTTCCAGCCCTTGTTCCTCTTCCCTCCTCCTGGATTCACTCAGACGTTCTTAAAACTCACAGCCTGTGCACACACACACACTTCCAGACCCTCTGCCTCTTCCCTCTTCCTGGATTCACTCAGAGGTTTTTAAAAGTCAAAGCCTCTGCACAGGGACACACTTCCAGCCCCTGTGCCTGTTCCCTCTTCCTGGATTCACTCAGACATTTTTAAAACTCACAGCCTGTGCACACACACACACTTCCAGCCGCTCTTGCTATTCCCTCTTCCTGGATTCACTCAGACATTTTTAAAACTAAAAGCCTGTGTACAGGGACACACTTACAACCCTATGCCTCTTCCCTCTTCCTGGATTCACTCAGATGTTCTTAAAACTCACAGCCTGTGCACAGGCACACAATTCAAGTGCCTGTACCTCTTCCCTCTTACTGGATTCACTCAGATGTTCTTAAAACTCACAGGTTGTGCACAGGGACACACTTCCAGCCCCTGTACCACTTCCCTCTTATTGGATTCACTCAGAGGTATTTAAAACTCAAAGCCTCTACACAGGGACACACTTTTAACCCTATGCCTCTTCCCTCCTCCTGGATTCTCTCAGATGTTCTTAAAACTCACAGCTTGTGCACTGGGACACACTTCCAGCCCCTGTGCCTCTTCCCTCTTCCTGGATTCACTCAGAGGTTTTTAAAACTCAAAGCCTCTGCACAGGGACACACTTATAACCCTATGCCTCTTCCCTCCTCCTGGATTCACTCAGACGTTCTTAAAACTCACAGCCTGTGCACACAAACACACTTCCAGACCCTCTGCCTCTTCCCTCTTCCTGGATTCACTCAGAGTTTTTTAAAGTCAAAGCCTCTGCACAGGGACACACTTCCAGACCCTGTGCCTCTTCCCTCTTCCTGGATTCACTCAGACATTTTTAAAACTCACAGCCTGTGCACACACACACACTTCCAGCCGCTCTTGCTATTCCCTCTTCCTGGATTCACTCAGACATTTTTAAAACTAAAAGCCTGTGCACAGGGGACACACTTACAACCTTATGCCTCTTCCCTCTTCCTGGATTCACTCAGATGTTCTTAAAACTCACAGCCTGTGCACAGGCACACAATTCAAGTGCCTGTACCTCTTCCCTCTTACTGGATTCACTCAGATGTTCTAAAAACTCACAGCTTGTGCACAGGGACGCACGTCCAGCCTCTGTACCACTTCCCTCTTACTGGATTCACTCAGAGGTTTTTAAAACTCAAAGCCTCAACACAGGGACACACATTTAACCCTATGCCTCTTCCCTCCTCCTGGATTCACTCAGATCTTCTTAAAACTCACAGCTTGTGCACAGGGACACACTTCCAGCCCCTGTGCCTCTTCCCTCTTACTGGATTCACTCAGAGGTTTTTAAAACTCACAGTCTGTGCACACACAGACACTTCCAGCCCCTGTGCCTCCTCAGTCTTCCAGGATTCACTCAGACGTTTTTAAACCTCAAAGCCTGTGCACAGGCACATACTTCCAGCCCCTCTGCTTCTTCCCTCTTCCTGGATTCACCCAGAGTTTTTTAAAACTCACAGACTGTGCACACACAAACACTTCCAGCCCCTGTGCCTCTTCCCTCTTCCTGGATTCACTCAGACGTTTTTAAACCTCACAGCCTGTGCACACAGAAACACTTCCAGCCCCTCTTGCTATTCGCTCTTCCTGGATTCACTCAGACGTTTTTAAAACTAAAAGCCTGTGCACAGGAACACACTTACAACACTCTGCCTCGTCCCTCTTCCTGGATTCACTGAGATGTTTTTAAAACTAAAAGCCTGTGCACAACGACACACTTACAGACTCTCTGCCTCTTCCATCTTCCTGGATTCACTCAGACGTTTTTAAAACTCAGAGCCTGTGCACACACGCACACTTCGAGCCCTGTGTCCTCTTCCCTCTTCCTGGATTCACTCAGACGATTTTAAGACTCACAGCCTGTGCACAGGCACACATTTCCAGCCCCTGTACTGCTTCCTTGTTCCTGGATTCACTCAGATGATTTTAAAACTAAAATCCTGTGCACAGGCACACACTTCCAGCCCCTATGCCTCTTCCTTCTTCCTGGATTCACTCAGATGTTCTTAAAACTCACAGCTTGTGCACAGGGAGCCACTTCCAGTCCCTGTACCACTTCCTTGTTCCTGGATTAACTCAAATGTTTTTAAAACTCACACCCTGTGCACACACACACACTTCCAGCCCCTATGCCTCTTCCCTCTTCCTGGATTCACTCAGATGTTTTTAAAACTCACAGCTTGTGCACAGGCACACACTTCCAGCCCCTATGCCTCTTCTTTCTTCCTGGATTCACTCAGATGTTCTTAAAACTCACAGCTTGTGCACAGGGATGCACTTCCGGTCCCTGTACCACTTCCTTATTCCTGGATTAACTCAGATGTTTTTAAATCTAAAAGCCTGTGCACAGGAACACACTTACAACACTCTGCCTCGTCCCTCTTCCTGGATTCACTCAGATGTTTTTAAAACTCAATGCCTCTGCACAGGGACACAGTTAAAACCCTATGCCTCTTCCCTCTTCCTGGATTCACTCAGAGGTTTTCAAAACTCACAGCCTGTGCACACACACACACTTCCGGCCCCTCTGCCTCTTCCCTCTTCCTGGATTCATTCAGACGTTTTTAAACCTCAAAGCCTGTGCACAGGGGACACACTTACAACCTTATGCCTCTTCCCTCTTCCTGGATTCACTCAGATGTTCTTAAAACTCACAGCCTGTGCACAGGCACACACTTCCAGCCCCTATGCCTCTTCCTTCTTCCTGGATTCACTCAGATGTTCTTAAAACTCACAGCCTGTGAACACACACACACTTCCGGCCCCTCTGCCTCTTCCCTCTTGCTGGATTCACTCAGAGGTTTTTATAACTCACAGCCTGTGCACACACACACACCTCCGGCCCCTCTGCCTCTTCCCTCTTGCTGGATTCACTCAGAGGTTTTTATAACTCACAGCCTGTGCACACACACACACTTCCGGCCCCTCTGCCTCTTCCCTCTTCCTGGATTCACTCAGACATTTTTAAACCTCAAAGCCTCTGCACAGGAACACACTTCCGGCCCCTCTGCCTCTTCCTGGATTCACTCAGAGGTGTTTAAAACTCACAGCCTGTGCACACAAACACACTTCCAGCCCCTCTGCCTCTTCCCTCTTCCTGGATTCACTCAGAGGTTTTTGAAAAGATACAGCCTGTGCACACACACACACTCTTCCAGACCCTCTGCCTCTTCCCTCTTCCTGGATTCACTGAGAGGTTTTTAAAACTCAATGCCTCTGCACAGGGACACACTTATAACCCTATGCCTCTTCCCGCCTCCTGGATTCACTCAGACGTTCTTAAAACTCACAGCCTGTGCACACACACACACTTCCAGCCCCTCTGCCTCTTCCCTATTCCTGGATTCACTCAGAGGTTTTTAAAACTCACAGCCTGTGCAAAAACACACACTTCCAGCCCTTGTTCCTCTTCCCTCTTCCTGGATTCACTCAGACGTTTTTAAAACTCATAGCCTGTGCACAGGGACACAGTTCCAACCCCTGTACCACTTCCTTGTTCCTGGATTCACTCAGATGTTATTAAAACTCACAGCCTGTGCACACACACAGACAATTCCAGCCCCTCTTGCTATTCCCATTCCTGGATTCACTCAGAGGTTTTTGAAAAGACACAGCCTGTGCACACACACACACACTTCCAGACCCTCTGCCTCTTCCCTCTTCCTGGATTCACTCAGAGGTTTTTAAAACTCAGTGCCTCTGCACAGGGACACACCTAAAACAGTTTGCCTCGTCCCTCTTCCTGGATTCACACAGAGCTTTTTAAAACTCGCAGCCTGTGCACAGGCACACACTTCCAGTGCCTGTACCTCTTCCCTCTTACTGGATTCACTCGGATGTTCCTAAAACTCAAAGGCTCTGCACAGGCACACACTTCCAGCCGCTCTTGCTATTCCCTCTTCCTGGATTCACTCCGACATTTTTAAAACTAAAAGCCTGTGCACAGGGAGACACTTACAACCCTATGCCTCTTCCCTCTTCCTGGATTCACTCAGATGTTCTTAAAACTCACAGCTTGTGCATAGGGACACACTTCCAGCCCCTGTACCACTTCCTTGTTCCTGGATTAACTCAGATGTTTTTAAAACTCACAGCTTGTGCACAGGCACACACTTCCAGCCCCTGTACCACTTCCCTGTTCCTGGATTAACTCAGAGGTTATTAAAACTCAAAGCCTGTGCACAGGGACACACTTACAACCCTATGCCTCTTCCCTCCTCCTGGATTCACTCAGACGTTCTTAAAACTCACAGCCTGTGCAAACACACACACTTGGAGCCCTTGTTCCTCTTCTCTTTTCCTGGATTCACTCAGACGTTTTTAAAACTCAATGCCTCTGCACAGGGACACACCTAAAACCGTTTGCCTCTTCCCTCTTCCTGGATTCACACAGAGCTTTTTAAAACTCACAGCCTGTGCACAGGAACACACTTCCAGTGCCTGTACCTCTTCCCTCTTACTGGATTCACTCAGACATTTTTAAAACTAAAAGCCTGTGCACAGGCACAGACTTACAACCCTATGCCTCTTCCCTCTTCCTGGATTCACTCAGATGTTTTTAAAAGTCACAGCTTGTGCACAGGCACACACTTCCAGTCCCTATGCCTCTTCCTTCTTCCTGGATTCACTCAGATGTTCTTAAAACTCACAGCCTGTGCACACACACACACTTCCAGCTCCTCTGCCTCTTCCCTCTTCCTGGATTCACCCAGAGGTTTTTAAAACTCACAGCCTCTGCACAGGGAAACACTTATAACCCTATGCCTCTTCCCTCCTCCTGGATTCACTCAGACGTTCTTAAAACTCACAGCCTGTGCACACATACACACTTCCAGACCCTCTGGCTCTTCCTGGATTCAGTCAGATGTTCTTAAAACTCACAGGTTGTGCACAGGGACACACTTCCAGCCCCTGTACCACTTCCCTCTTACTGGATTCACTCAGACGTTCTTAAAACTCACAGCCTGTGCACACACACACACTTCCAGCCCCTCTGCCTCTTCCCTCTTCCTGGATTCACTCAGAGGTTTTTAAAAGTCAAAGCCTCTGCACAGGGACACACTTCCAGCCCCTGTGCCTCTTCCCTCTTCCTGGGTTCACTCAGACATTTTTAAACCTCAAAGCCTCTGCACAGGCACACACTTCCGGCCCCTCTGCCTCTTCCTGGATTCACTCAGAGGTTTTTAAAACTCACAGCCTGTGCACACAAACACACTTCCAGCCCCTCTGCCTCTTCCCTCTTCCTGGATTCACTCAGAGGTTTTTGAAAAGACACAGCCTGTGCACACACACACACTTCCAGCCGCTCTTGCTATTCCCTCTTCCTGGATTCACTCAGACATTTTTAAAACTCACAGACTGTGCACACACAAACACTTCCAGCCCCTGTGCCTCTTCCCTCTTCCTGGATTCACTCAGACGTTTTTAAACCTCAAAGCCTGTGCACACAGACACACTTACAAACTCTCTGCCTCTTCCATCTTCCTGGATTCACTCAGACGTTTTTAAAACTCACAGCCTGTGAACACACACACACTTCCGGCCCCCCTTTGCCTCTTCCCTCTTCCTGGATTCACTCAGACATTTTTAAACCTCAAAGCCTCTGCACAGGCACACACTTCCGGCCCCTCTGCCTCTTCCTGGATTCACTCAGAGGTTTTTAAAACTCACAGCCTGTGCACACAAACACACTTCCAGCCCCTCTGCCTCTTCCCTCTTCCTGGATTCACTCAGAGGTTTTTGAAAAGACACAGCCTGTGCACACACACACACTCTTCCAGACCCTCTGCCTCTTCCCTCTTCCTGGATTCACTGAGAGGTTTTTAAAACTCAATGCCTCTGCACAGGGACACACCTAAAACCGTTTGCCTCTTCCCTCTTCCTGGATTCACTCAGATGTTCTTAAAACTCACAGCTTGTGCACAGGGACACACTTCCACCCCCTGTACCACTTCCTTGTTCCTGGATTAACTAAGATGTTTTTAAAACTCACAGCTTGTGCACAGGCACACACTTCCAGCCCCTATGCCTCTTCCTTCTTCCTGGATTCACTCAGATGTTCTTAAAACTCACAGCTTGTGCAAAGGGACACACTTCCAGCCCCTGTACCACAACCCTGTTCCTGGATTAACTCAGAGGTTATTAAAACTCAAAGCCTCTGCACAGGGACACACTTATAACCCTATGCCTCTTCCCTCCTCCTGGATTCACTCAGACGTTCTTAAAACTCACAGCCTGTGCACACACACACACTTCCAGCCCCTCTGCCTCTTCCCTATTCCTGGATTCACTCAGACGTTTTTAAAACTCATAGCCTGTGCACAGGGACACAGTTCCAACCCCTGTACCACTTCCTTGTTCCTGGATTCACTCAGATGTTATTAAAACTCACAGCCTGTGCACACACACAGACAATTCCAGCCCCTCTTGCTATTCCCATTCCTGGATTCACTCAGAGGTTTTTGAAAAGACACAGCCTGTGCACACACACACACACTTCCAGACCCTCTGCCTCTTCCCTGTTCCTGGATTCACTCCGAGGTTTTTAAAACTCAATGCCTCTGCACAGGGACACACCTAAAACCGTTTGCCTCGTCCCTCTTCCTGGATTCACACAGAGCTTTTTAAAACTCGCAGCCTGTGCACAGGCACACACTTCCAGTCCCTGTACCTCTTCCCTCTTACTGGATTCACTCGGATGTTCTTAAAACTCAAAGGCTCTGCACAGGCACACACTTCCAGCCGCTATTGCTATTCCCTCTTTCTGGATTCACTCCGACATTTTTAAAACTAAAAGCCTGTGCACAGGGAGACACTTACAACCCTATGCCTCTTCCCTCTTCCTGGATTCACTCAGATGTTCTTAAAACTCACAGCTTGTGCATAGGGACACACTTCCAGCCCCTGTACCACTTCCTTGTTCCTGGATTAACTCAGATGTTTTTAAAACTCACAGCTTGTGCACAGGCACACACTTCCAGCCCCTGTACCACTTCCCTGTTCCTGGATTAACTCAGAGGTTATTAAAACTCAAAGCCTGTGCACAGGGACACACTTACAACCCTATGCCTCTTCCCTCCTCCTGGATTCACTCAGACGTTCTTAAAACTCACAGCCTGTGCAAACACACACACTTCCAGCCCTTGTTCCTCTTCCCTCTTCCTGGATTCACTCAGACGTTTTTAAAACTCAATGCCTCTGCACAGGGACACACCTAAAACCGTTTGCCTCTTCCCTCTTCCTGGATTCACACAGAGCTTTTTAAAACTCACAGCCTGTGCACAGGAACACACTTCCAGTGCCTGTACCTCTTCCCTCTTACTGGATTCACTCAGACATTTTTAAAACTAAAAGCCTGTGCACAGGCACACACTTACAACCCTATGCCTCTTCCCTCTTCCTGGATTCACTCAGATGTTTTTAAAACTCACAGCTTGTGCACAGGCACACACTTCCAGCCCCTATGCCTCTTCCATCTTCCTGGATTCACTCAGATGTTCTTAAAACTCACAGCCTGTGCACACACACACACTTCCAGCTCCTCTGCCTCTTCCCTCTTCCTGGATTCACTCAGACGTACTTAAAACTCAAAGCCTCTGCACAGGGACACACTTATAACCCTATGCCTCTTCCCTCCTCCTGGATTCACTCAGACGTTCTTAAAACTCACAGCCTGTGCACACACACACACTTCCAGACCCTCTGCCTCTTCCTGGATTCACTCAGATGTTCTTAAAACTCAAAGCCTCTGCACAGGGACACACTTATAACCCTATGCCTCTTCCCTCCTCCTGGATTCACTCAGACGTTCTTAAAACTCACAGTCTGTGCACACACACACACTTCCAGACCCTCTGCCTCTTCCTGGATTCACTCAGAGGTTTTTAAAACTCACAGCCTGTGCACACAAACACACTTCCAGCCCCTCTGCCTCTTCCCTCTTCCTGGATTCACTGAGAGGTTTTTAAAACTCAATGCCTCTGCACAGGGACACACTTATAACCCTATGCCTCTTCCCTCCTCCTGGATTCACTCAGACGTTCTTAAAACTCACAGCCTGTGCACACACACACACTTCCAGCCCCTCTGCCTCTTCCCTATTCCTGGATTCACTCAGAGGTTTTTAAAACTCAAAGCCTCTGCACAGGGACACACTTATAACCCAATGCCTCTTCCCTCCTCCTGGATTCACTCAGACGTTTTTAAAACTAAAAGCCTGTGCACACAGACACACTTACAGACTCTCTGCCTCTTCCATCTTCCTGGATTCACTCAGACGTTTTTAAAACTCACAACCTGTGAACACACATACACTTCCGGCCCCTCTGCCTCTTCCCTCTTCCTGGATTCACTCAGACATTTTTAAACCTCAAAGCCTCTGCACAGGCACACACTTCCGGCCCCTCTGCCTCTTCCTGGATTCACTCAGAGGTTTTTAAAACTCACAGCCTGTGCACACAAACACACTTCCAGCCCCTCTGCCTCTTCCCTCTTCCTGGATTCACTGAGAGGTTTTTAAAACTCAATGCCTCTGCACAGGGACACACTTATAACCCTATGCCTCTTCCCTCCTCCTGGATTCACTCAGACGTTCTTAAAACTCACAGCCTGTGCACACACACACACTTCCAGCCCCTCTGCCTCTTCCCTATTCCTGGATTCACTCAGAGGTTTTTAAAACTCAAAGCCTCTGCACAGGGACACACTTATAACCCTATGCCTCTTCCCTCCTCCTGGATTCACTCAGACGTTTTTAAAACTCACAGCTTGTGCACAAGCACACACTTCCAGCCCCTATGCCTCTTCCTTCTTCCTGGATTCACTCAGATGTTCTTAAAACTCACAGCTTGTGCAAAGGGACACACTTCCAGCCCCTGTACCACAACCCTGTTCCTGGATTAACTCAGAGGTTATTAAAACTCAAAGCCTCTGCACAGGGACACACTTATAACCCTATGCCTCTTCCCTCCTCCTGGATTCACTCAGACGTTCTTAAAACTCACAGCCTGTGCACACACACACACTTCCAGCCCCTCTGCCTCTTCCCTATTCCTGGATTCACTCAGAGGTTTTTAAAACTCACAGCCTGTGCAAAAACACACACTTCCAGCCCTTGTTCCTCTTCCCTCTTCCTGGATTCACTCAGACGTTTTTAAAACTCATAGCCTGTGCACAGGGACACAGTTCCAACCCCTTTACCACTTCCTTGTTCCTGGATTCACTCAGATGTTATTAAAACTCACAGCCTGTGCACACACACAGACAATTCCAGCCCCTCTTGCTATTCCCATTCCTGGATTCACTCAGAGGTTTTTGAAAAGACACAGCCTGTGCACACACACACACACTTCCAGACCCTCTGCCTCTTCCCTCTTCCTGGATTCACTCAGAGGTTTTTAAAACTCAATGCCTCTGCACAGGGACACACCTAAAACCGTTTGCCTCGTCCCTCTTCCTGGATTCACACAGAGCTTTTTAAAACTCGCACCCTGTGCACAGGCACACACTTCCAGTGCCTGTACCTCTTCCCTCTAACTGGATTCACTCAGACATTTTTAAAACTAAAAGCCTGTGCACAGGCACACACTTACAATCCCTATGCCTCTTCCCTCTTCCTGGATTCACTCAGATGTTTTTAAAACTCACAGCTTGTGCACAGGCACACACTTCCAGCCCCTATGCCTCTTCCTTCTTCCTGGATTCACTCAGATGTTCTTAAAACTCACAGGTTGTGCACAGGGACACACGTCCAGCCCCTGTACCACTTCCCTCTTACTGGATTCACTCAGAGGTTTTTAAAACTGAAAGCCTCAACACGGGGACACACTTTTAACCCTATGCCTCTTCCCTCCTCCTGGATTCACTCAGATGTTCTTAAAACTCACAGCTTGTGCACAGGGACACACTTCCAGCCCCTGTGCTTCTTCCCGCCTCCTGGATTCACTCAGACGTTCTTAAAACTCACAGCCTGTGCACACACACATACTTCCAGACCCTCTGCCTCTTCCCTCTTCCTGGATTCACTCAGAGGTTTTTAAAAGTCAAAGCCTCTGCACAGGGACACACTTCCAGCCCCTGTGCCTCTTCCCTCTTCCTGGGTTCACTCAGACATTTTTAAAACTCACAGCCTGTGCACACACACACACACTTCCAGCCGCACTTGCTATTCCCTCTTCCTGGATTCACTCAGACATTTTTAAAAATAAAAGACTGTGCACAGGCACACACTTACAACCCTATGCCTCTTCCCTCTTCCTGGATTCACTCAGATGTTCTTAAAACTCACAGCTTGAGCACAGGGACACACTTCCAGCCCCTGTGCCTCTTCCCTCTTACTGGATTCACTCAGAGGTTTTTAAAACTCACAGTCTGTGCACACACAGACACTTCCAGCCCCTCTGCCTCCTCCCTCTTCCAGGATTCACTCAGACGTTTTTAAAACTCAAAGCCTGTGCACAGGCACACACTTCCAGTCCCTCTGCCTCTTCCCTCTTCCTGGATTCACTCAGAGGTTTTTAAAACTAAAAGCCTGTGGACAGGCACACACTTACAACCCTATGCGTCTTCCCTCTTCCTGGATTCACTGAGAGGTTTTTAAAACTCACAGTCTGTGCACAAACAGACACTTCCATCCCCTCTGCCTCCTCCCTCTTCCTGGATTCAATCAGACGTTTCTAAACGTCAAAGCCTGTGCACAGGCACTGGCTTCCAGCCCCTCTGCCTCTTCCCTCCTCCTGGATTCACTCAGACGTTTTTAAACCTCAAAGCCTCTGCACAGGCACACACTTACAACCCTATGTCTCTTCCCTCTTCCTGGATTCACTGAGAGATTTTTAAAACTCACAGTCTGTGCACACACAAAAACATCCATCCCCTCTGCCTCCTCCCTCTTCCTGGATTCACTCAGACGTTTTTAAACCTCAAAGCCTGTGCACAGGGACACAGTTACAGCCCCTGTACCGCTTCCTTGTTCCTGGATTCATTCAGAGGTTTTTAAAACTCAAAGCCTGTGGACAGGAACACACTTACAACCCTATGCCTCTTCCCTCTTCCTGGATTCACTCAGATATTTTTAAAACTAAAAGCATGTGCACAGGCACACACTTACAACCCTATGCCTCCTCCCTCTTCCTGGATTCACTCAGATGTTCTTAAAACTCACAGCTTGTGCACAGGGACACACTTCCAGCCCCTGCACCACTTCCCTCTTCCTGGATTCACTCAGACATTTTTAAAACTCACAGCTTGTGCACAGGGACACACTTCCAGCCCCTGCACCACTTCCCTGTTCCTGGATTCACTCAGACGTTTTTAAAACTCACAGCCTGTGCACAGGGAGACAATTACAACCTTCTCCCTCGTCCCTCTTCCTGGATTCACTCAGATGTTTTAAAACACACAGCCTGAGCACACACACACACTTCTAGCCCCTCTGCCTCTTCCCTCTTTCTGGATTCACTCAGAAGTTTTTAAACCTCAAAGCCTGTGCACACACACACACTTCCAGCCCCTCTTGCTATTCCCTCTTCCTGGATTCACTCAGACTTTTTTAAAACTAAAAGACTGTGGACAGGCACACACTTACAACCCTATGCCTCTTCCCTCTTCCTGGATTCACTCAGACATTTTTAAAACTAAAAGCCTGTGCACAGGCACACACTTACAACCCTATGCCTCTTCCCTCTTCCTGGATTCACTCATAGGTTTTTAAAACTCACAGTCTGTGCACACACAGACACTTCCAGCCCCTCTGCCTCCTCCCTCTACCTGGATTCACTCAGACGTTTTTCAACCTCAAAGCCTGTGCACAGGAACATACTTCCAGCCCCTCTGCCTCTTCCCTCTTCCTGGATTAACTCAGACGTTTTTAAACCTCAAAGCCTGTGCACACACACACACACTTCCAGCCCCTCTTGCTATTCCCTCTTCCTGGATTCACTCAGACATTTTTAAAACTAAAAGCCTGTGCACAGGCACATACTTCCAGCCCCTCTGCCTCTTCCCTTTTCCTGGATTCACTCAGACGTTTTTAAAACTCACAGCCTGTGCACAGGGACACAATTACAACCTTCTCCTTCGTCCCTCTTCCTGGATTCACTCAGATGTTTTAAAACACAAAGCCTGTGCACACACACACACTTCTAGCCCCTCTGCCTCTTCCCTCTTTCTGGATTCACTCAGAGGTTTTTAAACCTCAAAGCCTGTGCACACAAACACACTTCCAGCCCCTCTTGCTATTCCCTCCTCCTGGATTCACTCAGACGTTTTTAAAACTCAAAGCCTGTGCACAGGAACACACTTCCAGTCCCTCTGCCCTTTCCCTCTTCCTGGATTCACTCCGAGGTTTTTAAAACTAAAAGCCTGTGCACAGGCACACACTTACAACCCTATGTCTCTTCCCTCTTCCTGGATTCACTCAGATGTTATTAAAACTCACAGCTTGTGCACAGGGACACACTTCCAGCCCCTCTGCGTCTTCCCTCTTACTGGATTCACTCAGAGGTTTTTAAAACTCACAGTCTGTGCACACACAGACACTTCCAGCCCCTCTGCCTCCTCCCTCTTCCAGGATTCACTCAGACGTTTTTAAACCTCAAAGCCTGTGCACAGGCACATACTTCCAGCCCCTCTGCTTCTTCCCTCTTCCTGGATTCACCCAGAGGTTTTTAAAACTCACAGCCTGTGCACACACACACACTTCCAGACCGTCTGCCTCTTCCCTCTTCCTGGATTCACTCAGACGTTTTTAAAACTCATAGCCTGTGGACACATGCACACTTCCAGCCCTTGTTCCTCTTCCCTCTTCCTGGATTCACTCAGATGATTTAAAGACTCACAGCCTGTGCACAGGGACACATTTACAACCTTCTCCCTCGTCCCTCTTCCTGGATTCACTCAGATGTTTTAAAACACACAGCCTGTGCACACACACACACTTCTAGCCCCTCTGCCTCTTCCCTCTTTCTGGATTCACTCAGAGGTTTTTAAAAGTCAAAGCCTCTGCATAGGGACACACTTCCAGCCCCTCTTGCTATTCCCTCTTCCTGGATTCACTCAGACATTTTTAAAACTAAAAGCCTGTGGACAGGCACACACTTACAACCCTATGCGTCTTCCCTCTTCCTGGATTCACTCAGACATTTTTAAAACTAAAAGCCTGTGGACAGGCACACACTTACAACCCTATGCGTCTTCCCTCTTCCTGGATTCACTCAGACATTTTTAAAACTAAAAGCCTGTGCACAGGCACACACTTACAACCCTATGCGTCTTCCCTCTTCCTGGATTCACTCAGACGTTTTTAAACCTCAAAGCCTGTGCACACACAAACACTTCCAGCCCCTCTTGCTATTCCCTCTTCCTGGATTCACTCAGACATTTTTAAAACTAAAAGCCTGTGGACAGGCACACACTTACAACCCTATGCGTCTTCCCTCTTCCTGGATTCACTGAGAGGTTTTTAAAACTCACAGTCTGTGCACAAACAGACACTTCCATCCCCTCTGCCTCCTCCCTCTTCCTGGATTCAATCAGACGTTTCTAAACGTCAAAGCCTGTGCACAGGCACTTGCTTCCAGCCCCTCTGCCTCTTCCCTCTTCCTGGATTCACTCAGACGTTTTTAAACCTCAAAGCCTCTGCACAGGCACACACTTACAACCCTATGCCTCTTCCCTCTTCCTGGATTCACTGAGAGATTTTTAAAACTCACAGTCTGTGCACACACAAAAACCTCCAGCCCCTCTGCCTCCTCCCTCTTCCTGGATTCACTCAGACGTTTTTAAACCTCAAAGCCTGTGCACAGGGACACAGTTACAGCCCCTGTACCGCTTCCTTGTTCCTGGATTCATTCAGATGTTTTTAAAACTCACAGACTGTGCACACACACACAAACCTCCAGCCCCTCTTGCTATTCCCTCTTCCTGGATTCACTCAGACATTTTTAAAACTAAAAGCCTGTGGACAGGCACACACTTACAACCCTATGCGTCTTCCCTCTTCCTGGATTCACTGAGAGGTTTTTAAAACTCACAGTCTGTGCACAAACAGACACTTCCATCCCCTCTGCCTCCTCCCTCTTCCTGGATTCAATCAGATGTTTCTAAACGTCAAAGCCTGTGCACAGGCACTTGCTTCCAGCCCCTCTGCCTCTTCCCTCTTCCTGGATTCACTCAGACGTTTTTAAACCTCAAAGCCTCTGCACAGGCAGACACTTACAACCCTATGCCTCTTCCCTCTTCCTGGATTCACTCAGACATTTTTAAAACTAAAAGCCTGTGCACAGGCACACACTTACAACCCTATGCCTCCTCCCTCTTCCTGGATTCACTCAGATGTTCTTAAAACTCACAGCTTGTGCACAGGGACACACTTCCAGCCCCTGCACCACTTCCCTGTTCCTGTATTCACTCAGACGTTTTTAAAACTCACAGCCTGTGCACAGGGACACAATTACAACCTTCTCCCTCGTCCCTCTTCCTGGATTCACTCAGATGTTTTAAAACACACAGCCTGTGCACACACAGACACTTCCAGCCCCTCTGCCTCCTCCCTCTACCGGGATTCACTCAGACGTTTTTCAACCTCAAAGCCTGTGCACAGGAACATACTTCCAGCCCCTCTGCCTCTTCCCTCTTCCTGGATTAACTCAGACGTTTTTAAACCTCAAAGCCTGTGCACAGGCACATACTTCCAGCCCCTCTGCCTCTTCCCTTTTCCTGGATTCACTCAGACGTTTTTAAAACTCACAGCCTGTGCACAGGGACACAATTACAACCTTCTCCTTCGTCCCTCTTCCTGGATTCACTCAGATGTTTTAAAACACACAGCCTGTGCACACACACACACTTCTAGCCCCTCTGCCTCTTCCCTCTTTCTGGATTCACTCAGAGGTTTTTAAACCTCAAAGCCTGTGCACACACACACACTTCCAGCCCCTCTTGCTATTCCCTCCTCCTGGATTCACTCAGACGTTTTTAAAACTCAAAGCCTGTGCACAGGCACACACTTCCAGTCCCTCTGCCTCTTCCCTCTTCCTGGATTCACTCAGAGGTTTTTAAAACTAAAAGCCTGTGCACAGGCACACTCTTACAACCCTATGTCTCTTCCCTCTTCCTGGATTCACTCAGATGTTCTTAAACCTCAGAGCCTGTGCACAGGCACACAATTCAAGTGCCTGTACCTCTTCCCTCTTACTGGATTCACTCAGATGTTCTTAAAACTCACAGGTTGTGCACAGGGACACACTTCCAGCCGCTCTTGCTATTCCCTCTTCCTGGATTCACTCAGACATTTTTAAAACTAAAAGACTGTGCACAGGCACACACTTACAACCCTATGCCTCTTCTCTCTTCCTGGATTCACTCAGATGTTCTTAAAACTCACAGCTTGAGCACAGGGACACACTTCCAGCCCCTGTGCCTCTTCCCTCTTACTGGATTCACTCAGGGGTTTTTAAAACTCACAGTCTGTGCACACACAGACACTTCCAGCCCCTCTGCCTCCTCCCTCTTCCAGGATTCACTCAGACGTTTTTAAAACTCAAAGCCTGTGCACAGGCACACACTTCCAGTCCCTCTGCCTCTTCCCTCTTCCTGGATTCACTCAGAGGTTTTTAAAACTCACAGTCTGTGCACAAACAGACACTTCCAGCCCCTCTGCCTCCTCCCTCTACCTGGATTCACTCAGATGTTTTTAAACCTCAAAGCCTGTGCACAGGCACATACTTCCAGCCCCTCTGCCTCTTCCCTCTTACTGGATTCACTCAGAGGTTTTTAAAACTCACAGTCTGTGCACACACAGACACTTCCAGCCCCTCTGCCTCTTCCCTCTTCCTGGATTCACTCAGACGTTTTTAAAACTAAAAGCCTGTGCACAGGCACACACTTACAACCCTATGCCTCTTCCCTCTTCCTGGATTCACTCAGATGTTTTTAAAACTCACAGCTCTGTGCACACGGACACACTTCCAGCCCCTCTGCCTCCTTCCCTCTACCTGGATTCACTCAGACGTTTTTCAACCTCAAAGCCTGTGCACAGGAACATACTTCCAGCCCCTCTGCCTCTTCCCTCTTCCTGGATTAACTCAGACGTTTTTAAACCTCAAAGCCTGTGCACACACACAGACACTTCCAGCCCCTCTTGCTATTCCCTCTTCCTGGATTCATTCAGACATTTTTAAAACTAAAAGCCTGTGCACAAGCACATACTTCCAGCCCCTCTGCCTCTTCCCTTTTCCTGGATTCACTCAGACGTTTTTAAAACTCACAGCCTGTGCACAGGGACACAATTACAACCTTCTCCTTCGTCCCTCTTCCTGGATTCACTCAGATGTTTTAAAACACACAGCCTGTGCACACACACACACTTCTAGCCCCTCTGCCTCTTCCCTCTTTCTGGATTCACTCAGAGGTTTTTAAACCTCAAAGCCTGTGCACACACACACACTTCCAGCCCCTCTTGCTATTCCCTCCTCCTGGATACACTCAGACGTTTTTAAAACTCAAAGCCTGTGCACAGGCACACACTTCCAGTCCCTCTGCCTCTTCCCTCTTCCTGGATTCACTCAGAGGTTTTTAAAACTAAAAGCCTGTGCACAGGCACACACTTACAACCCTATGTCTCTTCCCTCTTCCTGGATTCACTCAGATGTTATTAAAACTCACAGCCTGTGCACAGGCACACACTTCCAGCCCCTCTGCCTCTTCCCTCTTACTGGATTCACTCAGATGTTTTTAAAACTCACAGTCTGTGCACAGGCACGACACTTCCAGCCCCTCTGCCTCCTCCCTCTTCCTGGATTCACTCAGACGTTTTTAAAACTCAAAGCCTGTGCACAGGCACACACTTACAACCCTATGCCTCTTCCCTCTTCCTGGATTCACTCAGATGTTCTTAAAACTCACAGCTTGTGCACAGGGACACACTTCCAGCCCCTGTACCTCTTCCCTCTTCCTGGATTCACTCAGACGTTTTTAAAACTCACAGCCTGTGCACAGGCACACACTTCCAGCCCTCTGCCTCTTCCATCTTCCTGGATTCACTCAGAGGTTTTTAAAACTCACAGCCTGTGCACACACACACACTTCCAGCCCCTCTGCCTCTTCCCTCTTCCTGGATTCACTCAGACGTTTTTAAAACTCACAGCCTGTGCACAGGCACACACTTCCAGCCCCTCTGCCTCTTCCCTCTTCCTGGATTCACTCAGATGTTTTTAAAACTCAAAGCCTGTGCACAGGCACACAGTTCCAGCCCCTGTGCCTCTTCCCTCTTCCTGGATTCACTCAGACATTTTTAAAACTAAAAGCCTGTGCACAGGCACACACTTACAACCCTGTGCCTCTTCCCTCTTCCTGGATTCACTCAGACGTTTTTAAAACTAAAAGCCTGTGCACAGGCACACACTTACAACCCTATGCCTCTTCCCTCTTCCTGGATTCACTCAGATGTTTTTAAAACTCAAAGCCTGTGCACAGGCACACACTTACCC
>JAKRSK010001610.1:0-156642 GCA_029891615.1 Natrix natrix natrix
CAAAAGAAAAAAATGAACAAAAAGGAGTGGAGGGGAAAAAAATAACAAAAAAGGACACCACACAAACACTACCAAGGCAAAAAAAAAAAAAATACTGTAATGATTGACCCACACAAAAAAAACGGAACCACACCCCGCCCAAAACCACCACACAACTCAAGGTAAGCAAAAAACCGACCGCACCCAATCCATCAAACTCACCACCCCCCAAAACGAAATATAATCCACCAAAGCAACACCTCATCCCTATCACGCCAACAAACAACGCACAAAAGACTCAACCCACAACACACATGAACAAACACGAAGGTCAGTAAGACCAAACACACAAAAAAATACACAATAGCACCACCTCAACATCAAAAAAGTCCCCTCGTTACAAAACCAATCCACCACCAACGAAACATCGACACAGATAGCCCCAGACACCAAACACCTACAACCCACCAACAACCCACCCGGAACAGACCCAAAACACAAACAAAAGTCCCCCCCAAAGAGGCGGGAATCATCCACACCCTAACCACAACTCAGACCCTCAACCCACACCAAAACACGACAATAGCTCCTCCCACCATATAACCAGGACAAACAATCCACAACGCACACAACCCAAACACCCACCCCCCCACAAACTAGTTTTGTCACAGTACCCCAACCAACCCCCCACACTCACCCCCTCGCGGTCCCCAGCCAAATACAAACCCATAACCACACTCAAACGCATAACACACCCCAAACCAAACACCCAAAAAATCAAAAAGCCCCAAAACAATCTTACCCTCCAGTATAAGGTTAACACGCACAACGCCTTCCCACCCAAAAAAGACCACAAACAAGCCCCTGACACAAATACTCCCCCCAACCCCCACCCACACACCCCCAAAACTATGACACACTGCCGGAAACGTTTAAACCCATCTCATCCCGGCCTACCATCAACCACCACCCCCCCAAACATACCTATCCCAGGTGGAGCCACAACACACCACCCCCAACCCACCCCAACCCCAACAACACCCCCAGCCACCACCTCCACAACCCCTCACCACCCCCCCACCCCCCCCCCCCCCCCCCCCACCACCCACCCCCACCCACCACCACCCCCCCCCCCCCACCCCCCCCCCCCCCCCCCCCCCCCCCCCACCCACCACCACCAACCCCCCCCCCACACCCACCCCCCCCCAACCCCCCCCCCCCCCCCCACCACCACACCACCCCACCCAAACCAACACCCAAACCCCCCCACCACCCCAACCACCCCACACCCCACCCCCCACCCACCCACCACACCACACCCCCCCCACACACACCCCCAACCCCCCACCCCACACAACCACACACCCCCCCCACCACCACCCCCCCCCCCCCCACCCCCACCCACCCCCCCCCCAACACCCCAACCCCCCACCCACCCCAACCCACCCCCCACACCCCCCCTAACCCCCCACCCACAACCCCACAAACCCCCCCACACAACCCCACCCCCACCCACCCCCAAACCCCCCCCACCACCCACACCCCCAAACCCCACCAACCCCCCCCCCCCCCCCACCACCCACACCCCCACCCCCCCACCCCCCCACACACCAACCCCCCCACCCCCCCCACCACCCCAACCCCCCCCCACCCCACCACCCACCCCCCAAACCCCACCCCCCCCCCCCCCCCCCCCCCCCACCCCACCCCACCCCCCCACCCCCAACCCCCCCCCCCCCCCCCCCCCCCCCCCCCCCCCCCAAAACCAACCAAAACACCAACCCCCACAACCCCCCCCCCCCCCCCCCCCCCCCACAAAACCTAACACACAACAAACACACACCAACCCACCACCCCCCCCCCCCCTTTTTATTATATTTAAAAATTTCTATAATTTATCACACACATATATATACTCCTATCACTACCACAATATCACACCCCCTCGCGTTTATTTTTTTTTCCACCCCCCCCCCCCCCCCCCCCCCCCCCCCCCCCCCCCCCCCCCCCCCCCCACTGGTTTGGGAGTTGCTTGCCACCCAGTAGATTATTAACACATACCCACTACCCCCCCCCCACCCCCGCCGCCCCCCCCCCCCCCCCCCTCACCCACCCCCCCCCCCCCCCCCGTGCCCAACCCCCGAACCCCCCCCCGCCCCGACTGCGTCTGTTACCCAGAACATCCAAATGCAACAAATAACTGTTAACAAAATTAAGTATTTCTTAGTTTCATAGCTACTGTGCTTTGAGGTTCTGCAGACTTCAGCTTTGGAGGGAAAATTTAAAAATGTACATTGTCTCTGAGAATTGGATTTAATTTAACAGAAGAAAGAAAACAGATCTATATGAAATTAATGAGTGAAATTATCTGGCAGTTGGAGAAGATGTTTATGATACCCAGTTTTATTAATTTTACCTTGCTTTTCGCTTCAAGTAAGACTGAAGGAGTCAGGAGTTCATAACTGAATATGATGAACACGTTCAGCAGAATGAAGATAACACTTGCTCATTGTTTGTATTATTATAAACATATAAGAATGTTTAAAGTCCATCCTTTTGATTGCCAGACTTCATCTCAGAACATTTGCTACTGTGGTATCTACTCAAAACATGCATATGTCAGGAGGTAACTATCAAAATTAAAGATTGGGGAAGCATTTAAATAGCACATGTTTAAACACTGGTAATTATATGGCATGTTGCTCAGATTTTAGAAAAAGGTAATCAACAATGGACTTGTTTTCAAGCTCAGAATTCACCTTGTAGACATTTGAATACTAATCTGTTCATGCAGTCCCATTTTACAATTTGTAGTCTGGGGTACATCATTGCCAGAATGGCATTCATAGTAGGGCCTGCAACAGTAATTTGGATTAAAAAGGGGAAAGGTGATTCAGAAGCTTCATGAGAATATACACAAGAGCAATCAGCTACTCCTTAAACTAACTATATCTTTTCTCAGACTATAGCCATTCAACCTAGATAAAGCTTTCATAGAATTGCTTGATGGAATTATAGCCAGAGGTAACATGAAGGCCCCTGCATCTGTGAAGTACCTTTTTTCCTTTTGAATCAATTCAAGCAATTCAAAGTCTTAATTCATAATAACTGTAGTCCATCTGAATGCAAAGAAAATCATCTCAAAACCCTTTACTATTCCTCTCTAAATTAATCTGAAAAATAATAAATGGTATAGGAAATTTTTGCATTTGATGCACAATTAATCAAACTTCATTTGTCTTACCTTAAATTTGTGATTCTGAAGTAACTTTCTGCTTATATTCTCATCCATAGAAGAGCTTCTCCATAAATCTCTTTATGTTGATCTAACAAATATTGATAATTAAATTCATAAACATATCTAAACATTTGAACAAAGTTTTTAAAATAAATAACTCAAACATGAGAACTATGGAAATGGCTGTTAAATAACCCGAGTATGATAGGTCTGGCCATCATGGCTTCAAATGTGAAGATGTTTCATGTCAGGATTGTCTATAGTCTTAATGTGCTGTAAATTAAGTTCTTCTACAAAATATAAAAATATTGATCAGATACTAACATTTATTTTGAGCAAAAAAGCTTGAATGTGATATAGCAATTTCATCACCAAAGACACAATGGGTTGAGGTTCAGATAGTTAGCACTGTTCTTTTAGACAGTGATCTAAAAGACTAATATTGTGCAGTCAAGAAAATAGAGGCTCAGTAGATAGAGCCAAATGACTTGATGAATCAGGATGTGACAACAGTTATCTACTGAAACCCATGCAGTGGATTGTCTGCATAAGAAGCAGAATTGTTCCTTGAACTCCTACAGTTCAAGTGCCAGCTGGTACATTGAGAACAAGCAGTTTTGAAATCATTGTTGATTTAGTGCAGATCATCCAGCATACTATGACATCAAAGAGGCTTATTTTATTTCTTATCTCTTTTCATTCAGCCCAAAACCAAACTCTTCAGTAGATCATGATCTCTTAACCATCCATTTTAAAACGATCTATCTCCAATTTCCAGATAAATCTTAGAGATGGATCTCTTTGAAGGTTCAACAATATGGCCAGTATATTGTTAAATCATCCAGCAATTGCAGTGATAGGAAAAGAATCTATGCTCCTCAGCTTTGTGGACACTTAGGATCCTATACCAAGCACCTTGCTATAAAGAAATCATTTTCATAGATTTTACCATAACAAATATGGTCTCCCCTTCTTTGCCATCATTTTGTTAAACATTTTATGTCATGCTAAATTTGTTTAGAGATTATGTGTCTAGTTTCAAAAATATAATTTCCTCAGAAGTAATGTGAACTTTGGGGAAAAATTGGGTCCATGTGCAATTGTGCATAATAAGTCAAAATAATGTAATATTTGATTCTTAGTCGCTTAAAATTATGTTTATTCCCAGGTGAATGAAAAGACCACTCAGCAGTTCTTTGATTGACGAAAATATATAAATGATTGAAACATTTAGTTGGAATATGCATTTCTTCTTCTGAAGGTTGCAATTCATACAGACAATGTTACATATAACATACTATATTTATGTATTACTATATATATAGAATGAACATGTTTTGGAGAAAATATATAAAGCATATTTAGAAGATGGGAAATCTATCATAGCTCTTGTGACACCAGTTGGATCATATTAGCAAACAGAAGTTCAGGGTCTAGAGCACAAAGCATGTAAAAAGTCTTTCTATCCACTTCTGACTAGTGCTTGTTGTTTTTAAAAATCCTTTTCCTTCTGTCCCCACTTACCAAGCAGCAGATAACGTGACTCCTCTAACTTTTAGATACAAAGATAAACACTTAAATCCATTCACAAAAATGTGGCAGCACAATTGTTGGAAACTAGATTGCTAAAATGTCCTTGTTGATGGTCAGAAGACCCTTTGCCAAGGATCATCTCAACTTTAGCAGCAATATAAACAAAATGTAATGTTACTTAGGTGTGGTATTGAAATTTTTAATTGTAATAGATCAATGCATGGAAAAGCTAACAAAAAATTATACTAACTCAGACTCTCTGAAATTATTTGCCTTGGCATTATTTCTTCCTAGATAGGTGCAGGAAGTTCTAAGATTTGTGTTTCATATTGTGACATGTTACTGATTTATTAATTATAATAACTTCATATGTGGAAAAAATAAATGAAGGAAGTTAACAACATTGATTCATATCATGGATTTCCATTCTCTTTAGTTTGGGAAATTCTATTTTGGATGCTCTTTTTTCTGTATGTTCTTTCATATCATATTTAACTTGCATTTGTTCTGTGTTCTTTCTATGTTCCAATAGAAAGTACCATCTTGTTTAAATAATATACTTATGGCAGTCTATTATTTTGTGTATTTATTAATCCCTATAGATTTTTTTATTTGATCTTAATGCAAAAGCCATACACATGTTCCTGCACAAGGAAAAAAATATTATTTTGCCCAAACACATGTCTGACAAAAACTATACAAGAATACTGAAGAATTATTAGTATTCTCAGCTGCTTTGTTAAGATTTTTCTTAAAGAATCCCCCCCATGCTTCAGAATTTAAATAAGAGTATTTAACAGTATACACGTCATTTTGTAGTTAAGTAGCAGAAGTAAAAAAAAATCTACTGATAAAAAGATTGTTCACATTTATTTTCACATTATAATAAAAATTGAAAATGTATACTAATAAAATATGCAATTACTTAGCCCATTCTTAATTCTTGGCTCTCATCCATCAAGAATTATGCTTAACACACCTCACATAGCCAATAGTTAGGCATATAAAATATGGAACTACTTGTGTATAACTGTATTTTTTTAAAAACCAAGGGCATACAAAAATTATGAATTAGTTTGAAAGCTGGGTTATAAAAGATTTTTAGACCAAATTTCTTGTCCTTCCTAAATCAAATCACTTTGTGATCTAGGTAGTAAACTAAAATCATGATTTAGAATATATTGTTGAAATTCAGAGAACATTTGTATTCTTGCTTCTTGAAGTCTAGAAAAAACATTTTTTACAGGAAATCATTTAAAATTTGCAGGGCAATTTTCATCGTGAGATATATGGTTGCAGTCCTAGAACATTGATTATCTCTTTTTCCTGATCAAGAGTTTCTAATGCAACTCTAAAACATATATATGTAAATGTGATTTTGTTTCTTGAAATTATTGAAAATAAAAGTAATATAAACCAAATGCAACCATAGAGGATAGTCTATATAAATAAAAAAGTAATGTATGTTTGTTCAAAATCTCAAATCTCTGAAAGTTCTTCACCGATTGCTTTGAAATTTTGACACAATGTTGCATCCGACTACGCACATGTTTTTATATACGTACATTATTTAGATGTCACATCTGTGACAAGTAAAAACATGCTTTTTTGTAAAAACATGCTTTTTTGAAAACTAGTGCCATCTGCTGGACGTAAAAGCAACGCACACTATACCATAGCATTCATTTCTTGAGTATAGTATATTCGGAACAGTTCAGCCTCTCTCCAGCTTCGTCCCGATGGTCCCTTTATATGTGTGGCTGGGCTGCGGCTGCACCCTATTCCCTTTCCGCCCCTTCTCTAATGAGCTTCACCATTTCCACAAGGGGAGCTGAAGCCTTTTGGCCTCCCCCTCCCCTTTTTCTCCTCCCCTTCCACCAGGCCTTTGCTGTCTGCGACAGGGCGGCGCCTGCCCCATCCCTCAGCTGCCTCCTCCCACCCTTAAGCCGGCCTCCCCCCACCCAACCCAATGGAGCTCCAAAGGAGGTGGAGGCGGAGTGTCTCTTCACCCTGGCCAGCTGCGCATGCTCTTCACCCCCCTCACAGGGAGCCAGCCTCGGCCTCGGCGGTGGTGGCGTTGATGTAAGCCTGAGGCTGGGTGTCCCATGAGGTGGTGTCTGCAGTGGCAATGGCGTCTCTGGATGGGGCTGCGGCCAGTGGGGACTGCCTCATGTCTGTGTCATCAGGGGCAGCTCCTTCCTCCTTCTCCTCCTCCTGCTCCTCAGGGGACGCTGTCTGCCTCCTCTCGCTGCCACCGCTGAGGGAAGCTGGGTCGGGGTCGGCGGCCTCCTCCTCCTCCTCTCCTCCTCAGCTCGGCCAGGCCGGGGCCTGTGGGAGCATCCTCCGTGGCAGCTCTTGCAGGGGCCACTGTGGCTCACTTCCATGCAGGGGCCGCCTCTGCCAGGGGACTTGCGCTTTCTCTTTTCTTTCTTTTCCCGTTTAACCAGACTGGGCCACAGCAATGCGTGGCCGGGTACAGCTAGTTATAAATATAAATGAAAATTATCATTTAATGTTTCATTAAATCTATGTTCAGTAAATCATATATGGTAGCAACATACTATGTAATCTTCTCAAAATTATTCAATAATATTTCTATTATTTAAAAGCAGGACTAAGCCTCCCCCCACCTCCCATTTTATAAGATTATTCTCTTTGTTTTAGCCAAACCTCAGTAAAGCTAAAAATCTTCAAAAGTTGAGAATTTCCATGTTTTAAATGCATAATTAAACATCTTCTGGAGATCCCAAAATATTTGTTCTCAATATTGTGTCGTGTAAACTTAGCATATACTGCATCAGAATATCTAGTTGATGGAATATTAAGGAGAATGGAATAGCTAGAATGTCACATTCTTGAGAAAAAGAAAGGGTTGGAATTTTGAGACTGAGAAGAGCCAAACACAAAGAGACCAAAGTGTCTTTCACCACCATTACAGCACCAAAGAAAGCAAGGAGGTGGATTTGGGAGAAAAAGAATTCTTTTCCAGAATTTCTTTACACATAGTCCTTGACTTACAACCACAACTGAGCCCAAAAATTCTGTTGTGAAGAAAGACAGTTGTTAAGTGAATTTTGTTCCATTTTATGATCTTTATTGCCACAAATTGTTAAGTGAATCATTTCAGTTGTTAAGTTAGTAATGTGTTTGTTAAGTGACTCTGACTTCCACATTGACTTTGCTTGCCAGAAGGTCGCAAAAGGTGATCACATGACCCTTGGGCACTGCAACCATTATAAATATGAGTCAGTTTTCAGCCATCTGAATTTTGATCATATAACCATGGGGATACTGCAATGGTTGTAAGTGTGAAAAATGATCATAGGTCATTTTTTTCAATGTTCTAAATGCAAAGAGTCATTAAATGAGCTGTTATAAATCAAGGACTACCCGTATGTTAGAACTTCAACCTTTGACCACATATTGAAGGGAAGCATGGTAAGCCACTAGGATTTAGATAAATAGCTTAAAATTGACCTGTCTTGAAATTACTGACATTTTTGTTTTGCTTGTTTTTGAATGCAAAAGGTAAGAAATAACAGGAAATATATTTAACCATATGTCTGTGTGTGTCTGGGTGTGTGTTTGTGTGTCTGTGTGTCTGTGTGTGTATAGCTCTACAGACCTTTATACACTATCTTGCTTTCATTATATCTGTACATGAATTCATATAGTGAAGGACACATATTTTTGATAACATATTCCCTACTGCATCTATCTATAATTTTCTCAGTCTTCCCTTTCTTCAAACCATTCACTTTTTATTAATGTATTTGCTATGCAGTTTGGTATTTCTAAAGTACTTCGTATTTGTATTTAATCATTTTATTCATTCTTGTCCTATCTTTTTTTGCTTTTTAAAGTCCTACTGCACCTTTCCACCTTTCTTAAGTCCTACTACATAAATGTACTTTTAGGCTTCCCCTTAAATATCCTATCCTATTTTTAGCTTTAAAAGTCCAGTTTAAACATTTTCATATAGCATTCTTCCATGTAGTATTCTCGATGGAGTCCTATAAGTTTTGCGTTGTTAATTAGATCATGTATAAATTGCTTATATTCAGCGTAGAAGGCCAAAGTGAGGTGAATGTTTATAAATTTTGCTTACATAAGCAAAGAAAATTAAGCCCATATTTTTACATGGATTGAGAAATTGGATAAAGAATTATTGTGGGGTTCAGGTTTAGCCTGTGAAATCTACCAGAAGATTCTGAATTCGGAAGATGGAAGTGAGTGAGACAAAAATTCTATAGATATGTGAGCAATGTATGCCTGTGGGGCTTTAGCTTTGCAAAGTTTTGCAATCTGAGTAGTTCCATAACAGAGAAAAATCAGTTCAACTGCTCAAGGAGAAAAATATTTTGGAAACACAACAGTGTGGTTCCAATGCTACCAGTATAAGGCCCTTATATGAAGTTAGTTCAGATTGAAGTTAGTTCATAGTTCATATTGAAATTTAAAGAGTGACTCCACATTCTGTATTATTCTTGATAGCCCAAAGATGCCCTACCACATCCACTTTGCTTTATTATTAATCCAGTATTTCAGGTGTTTGATATTTTATTGACTGCTTCAAGATGTAAATTGGAGTAGGACATATTCAGCTCCAGGCTAATCTATTATATCATTCAAACATATGAGTACTGAATTGCTTTGCAAGAAGTATCTTTGTCTCATATCAAAATATATTCATTTTGAGAATTAAGCTTACTTTCTTTTATGGTGGTCATATAATAAATATATGCATCTCTGAAAAATTTGTCAATAAGCACTGTTCTGTTGTGGAGTAACAATCTAACAATTGTAAAAAAAAACTATTTTTTAAAAAAAAGTTTATAATAATGCTTATGGGATACTTTACATGTTTGAAGAAAATGAAAAGCATCTTGTTGTGTTAATGGTAAAGATTAGTGCCCATTAGTGATGACATATAAAAAAGTATAACTAAGTTTCTATAGATATGCCTTCATCAATTTTGCAGGCTTCCTTTAATGCAATAGAATACAATACATAGCATAGTGTTTATGTAAGTGTTGCACATTTAGAAGTCTGATATTATAAGTGGTAGTGGAATAATTACAAATATGTGTAGTGAAATAACAATCCAAATGCTCTTCAATTTCAGCCTTCACTCCTGGAGCATTCAGCCTTTCACAATCTCATCCGGTTTTGGCAAATTTCCCAAATAGATTAGTCACAAACTCATTAAAAATATAGCAGACAAGACACTATAAAGAACATTGGGCTTCCCTCAGAATTCCTAAATAATAACTTCTGGAATGCCTAAATTAAATCTCAGCATTGCTTTGGTATATTTATATTGGTGAACTCTACAACAAATAAGATGAAACTACTTGCATCACTTATGTCCCTAGAATGTTATTGTTGGGAAGTTAAATAAACAGAAGAATTCAGTGTTTAGATGATTGACAGGCAGAAATATTCTTTGGTGCCTCTGTCTTTCATATTTCCATTTCTCTACTTTTCAATCTTTCTTCTACATGATTTGTGGTTCACTCTCAGTGGGTACCTTATGAAGGCAATAGTCAAGATCTTTGGTATATGTCACATCCTCACATTTCCTTTCTGTTTTAGCTAAAATAGCCACTAATTTAACTGGTTTGTATGTTTTACAAAGTTTTACATGCTTATGATATATTTCCCAGATTATATAGAAATGGTTAATAATGACATTTAAAATAAAAGATCTTTACATTTTGTATAAATACTACAAACACTATCTTCTATCACAGTGATGGCGAACCTTTTTTGGCGCGCGTGCCATAAGTGGGGGAAGCGCAGGGGGGTTGTTTGCAGGCGTGCCGCATCCATAATGCAATGTGCGATCCCCCAGTGTGCATGCACGCACTACAGGTGTGACCCCCCCCCATTTTTGCATTCTTTTTTCGCCCTCTCCAGGCTCCAGAGGTTTTATAGGAGCATGGGGAGGGCGAAAACAGTCTCCCCCTCCCCCCAGAAGCCCTCCGGAGGCTTCAGGGACCTTCAGGAGGCTTCCCTGAAGCCTCCGAAGCAGTCAAAACAACCCTCCGAGCAAACCGGAAGTCACTTCCGGTTTGCTCGGAGGGTCGTTTTAAGCGCTCCAAAGGCTTCAGGGACCTTCAGGAGGCTTCCCTGGAGCCTTTGGAGCACTCAAAACGACCTTCTGAGCAACCCGGAAGTCCATTCCCGAACTTTCGTTTTGCCCGTAGGGCCGGTTTTTTGTGCTCCGGAGGCTTCAGGGAGGCTCATGAAGCCTCCGGAAGGCCTCCAGGGGGGCGGGAAGCCTCTGGAGCCTGGGGAGGGCGAAAAATGGCTTTAAAAAAGGGTGAACTCAGCTGGCCAGCGTGCGCATGCGCGCTGGCTAGCTGACAGGGCAGCGCCTTGCGTGCCCTGACAAATGGCTCCACGTGCCACCTGTGGCACACGTGCCATAGGTTCGCCATCACTGTTCTATCACTACATATAATACAAGGAAACCTTTTAAATTAGTAATATTTAAGAAGAAGAATGGAGAAGAGCTAGAGATATTGTGTTTATTCATATAGAGACAGTCAAAAGCTTCAAACCACTTGGGATTAAAAGGACAAGATGACAGCCATTATAACACAGTTGAAATTCTGCATATTTATATATGTTGCATATGTAAAATACCTAAAAAAAACAGATTATAATTTGAAGTGGCCACTATCATCCTCATCCTGTGGATGCCTTTGTCCGCCAACATTGAATGCCTGAATTGAGGCATTGCTAGCACATTTCTGCCCCACATGCAACATCAGCCCCATATGCAACCCAATTTAAGAGAGATATGTTTTCATTTCTCCAGCCCTAAGGGTCAATATCCATATGTGTAAAGTATATTTAAACAGAACAATTTTTGTCAATCTAGTGGTTATCTGAATTTTGCAATCCAGATGTGGTAAGCCTAGTTGTATCAGAGAACAAAGCTGACATTTTTTCTCTAACTCCCATAAAATACTAAGGAACAATGCCATTCCATAACTGATTGTTGATGCTGTGCATCCCAAAATACAGAATATGAAGAGGCAGAAGTAAGCCTGGCAAGAGCCATGTTTATAGTGTCCCTTGCCAGGCATTTTCCAGATTTTCTGTATTATTGCTTTTCAGCTTTTCACCTAACACATGTTGTCAATTTGTTGGTAATTTGCCAAACTAATTGGTGGATCCAAAGTGTAGTTGTTGCTATGCTTACATGCTGAAAATTGAATTTTAATTTGTAGATTGAACAAAATAGCAAAGGCAGACATTAAAGCCTTCATATGCAGATCCACAATTTGGGAAATGGGAGAAAAAGAAAAAGAAAGTGTTTCTCCTTCCCCCCTGTTCCTCTTGAAAGCCTTGGAGAAAAATGAAGACTGGGAAGAGCCCTTTCCCACATGACTCATCAACTAAATCACAACTATATATCTTTAATGTACTGAATTACTGCATACAAACTAGTTTCTAAACACTGTTTCTCAATACACGCAGTATTTGCAAAAAAAAAAACCTTGCTTCCTGCAAGATCTACTTGCTTAAATAAGCAGATGAACAAATATTTTTTTCTCTAAAATTGAATCTTCGTGATTTTAACTTTAAATAGTCGCAATTTGCATAAAGGTAGGGAATTTTGGCTCTTGATTTCCTGGGATTTCCAAGTCCAGCTGTTCCCCCACTCCCACTTTCTTCTTTACAGAATAGCATCAGCAAAATAGTGTTCTCAAAAGTTATTTTAAAAAACCAAATATGTTTTTTGTAGCAGCAATTTGATAATGACAACTAGATGGAAAATAGGATTTTGGATGATTCATTAAATCTATCTGTGTCTTTTTCTAAATGCTTAATAACTAATGGTGGCTGCACAATGGGCAAATAGAAGTATGACTAACACAAGTTATTCATCATCAGGGTTTGATGACTCTGGAGATACCCACGTTGATGCTGACTACATCTTGTTTCTGTGGTGTGTGTTAATTAAAATGCTGTATGATTCACTGACTCCTGCTGTTTCCTGAAAATGTAGGCACGATACACATTTACAAGCATTTTTTAAAAAAATGATTCAGTTATTGCCCACCCTTTATTTTTCACATATTCACATACTGTATAATTCAGCATATCATAAAATTAGTTAAATGTTAATTCTTTGCACTTCAGATATATTCTTTCAGAGTTTAAATACACTACAAATGAATGTTGTTATCTATATGGGGATTTTAACTACCCTGACATCAACTGGGAAACAAACTCTGCACCAAGTGTAAGATCCAACAGGTTCCTAACAAACCTAGCAGACAACTTTGTTTCCCAAAAAGTAGAGAAGGGAACAAGAGGATCAGCCATATTGGACTTAATTCTCACTAACAGAGAGGAATGATAGAAGGTGTTGAAGCCACAGGAACCCTGGGGGCAAGTGACCATGCAATATTGGAATTCAACATTATGCAAACACAAGTAGTAGAACAAAGTGAAACCAGAGTCTTGGACTTTAAGAGAGCTAATTTCAATAAACGTAGAGAGAGCTTGGGAAAAATTCCATGGATGAGAATCCTCAAGGGGAAAACAACTCAAGAAGCTTGGGAAATTTTGAAAGATGAGATTACAAAAGCCCAGTCTAGCACAATACCAACAGAGAAGAAAAATAACAGCTCGAGCATGTAAAGATGAAGTGAGGAAATCTAAGGCTCACAATGAAAAAAGGCTTGCCACAAAAGTAAAAAATAACAAATAAAAGCTTCTTCCAGCATGTTAAAAACAAGGTTAAGGAAACAATTGGTCCATTGCTGGGAGAAAGTGGCAAGAAGGTGACAAGCAACAGGGAGAAAGCAGAACTATTTAACTCATGTTTTGTATCTGTCTTTACACAAAGGGATAAAACAGTCCAACCTATCAAAACAGCACCACAAAAATCAGTTTAGGAACACAAGTTGAAATAGGGAAGAAAATGGTAAGTGAGCATCTGTCTACCCTAGACGAGTTCAAATCACCAGGACCAGATGGATTACACCCCAGGGTTCTGAAAGAACTGGCAGACGAGATCTCAGAACCACTGAACTATATCTTTCAGAGATCCTGGAGCACCGGGGAACTACCAGAGGACTGGAAAAGAGCTGATGTGGTTCCCATCTTCAAAAAAGGGAAAAAAACAGATCCAGGAAACTACAGACCTATCAGCCTGACCTCAATACCAGAAAAGATTCTGGAAAAGATAATCAAGCAATGAATTAGCGAACATCTAGAAGCAAACAAAGTAATAGCCAAAAGCCAACAAGGGTTTGTCAAAAACAGATCATGCCAGACTAATCTTATTGCATTCTTTGACAAAGTGACAAAATTAGTGGACCAGAGGAATGCCGTTGATATAGTTTACTTGGACTTCAGTAAGGCATTTGATAAGGTAGACCATAAGCTACTACTAGATAAAGTAGAAGAATGTGGGTTGGACAGCATCACCACCAGATGGATTCGTAACTGGCTGACCAACCGCACTCAACATGTAGTCCTCAATGGAACTGCATCTACATGGAGGGGGGTATGCAGTGGAGTATCCCAAGGCTCTGTTTTGGGCCCAGTACTCTTCAACATCTTCATCAATGATTTGGATGAGGGAATAAATGGAGAACTCATCAAATTTGCAGATGACACCAAGCTGGCAGGAATAGAACACTCCAGAAGATAGGCTAAAGATACAAAAGGATCTTGAGAAACTTGAACATTGGGCACTATCTAATAAAATGAAATTCAATGGTGAAAAGAGTAAGGTTCTACATTTAGGCAACAAAAACGAAATGCACAGGTGCAATATAGGTGATACCTTGCTGAACAGTAGTGATTGTGAGAGGGATCTTGGAGTCCTAGTGGACAACCATTTAAATATGAGCCACCAGTGTGCAGCAGCTGCCAAAAAAGCCAACACAGTTCTAGGCTGCATCAACATAGGGACAGAATCAAGATCACGTGAAGTGTTAATACCACTTTATAATGCCTTGGTAAGGCCACACTTGGAATATTGCATTCAGTTTTGGTCACCAAGATGTAGAAAAGATGTGGAGACTCTAGAAAGAGTGCAGAGAAGAGCAACAAAGATGATTAGGGGAGAACGGTTGCAGGAACTGGGTATGTCTAGTTTAATAGAAAGAAGGACTAGGGGAGACATGATAGCAGTGTTCCAATATCTCAGGGGTTGCCACAAAGAAGCGGGAGTCAAACTATTCTCCAAGGCACCTGAGGGTAGAACAAGAAGCAATGGGTGGAAACTAATCAAGGAGAGAAGCAGCTTAGAACTGAGGAGAAACTTCCTGACAGTTAGAACAATTAATCAGTGGAACAGCTTGCCTCCAGAAGTTGTGAATGCCCCAACACTGCAAGTCTTTAAGAAGATGTTGGATAGCCATTTGTCTGAAATGGTATAGGGTTTCCTTCCTAGGCAGGGGGTTGGACCAGAAGACCTCCAAGGTCCCTTCCAACTCTGCTATTTTATTGTATTATTGTATATGGATCTGACACTGAGAAAACACATGAGAAGGGAACTACCATAGACAAAGTATGCTTATGCATGATCTTTGCTTGATCACAACATAGTTCATCTAGTCAAGCTTTTACCAAACCGGTGGCCTCCAAAGCTATTGGACTTGATTTCTTAACATTTCCTATTTAATGCTTCAAGAGGGCAGCACTTTAGAGCCAACTACTTAAATAGTCTTGGTGCACACCAATTTAACCTAAGACTGTGCAATCATATCAAAAATATCACAACGCCATGTGTGACTGAAAACTGAAACCACCACTCTTTTAATAAGCACATGATCCATGCTGCTCACATTAAAAGGGTGAAGGACTGTGATTGCTTAGAATAAACCACTATTTTGAGATCATTGATCCTGGGTTGCCCTGTCCAATGCAATTCACAAAAGGGCAAAAGGTCTCCTCTTGCATAACTCAAAATTAAGTTGTCTCATTATTTACTAGTGAAGGAAATTGATATGTTTATTTTCCCCTGATAATTAAATAAAAATTATGTAGACACTGTAGGAATATAACATGTCAATCATGTCACTGACTCAAATGCTCCTATTGGGACTAATTTGGCATTTACTTTTCAGATATTTCTACCTGCATATCTTTTGGGATGTGATATTGACAGTTCTAAAAATCTGTTTTATCATTTACTTCGATGCAACAGTGGTTCATTTTGCCTTCGTGTAGGCAGAAGGCCATATCTCCGCAGAGTACATGTACATAGCACATAAGTTATGATTGTTAATAAATTTTCTCCAGTATCCAATATCTGGCTACAATCAATCAATCAATCTTTGAAAAGGGTATAATAAAATATGAATCTATAAAAGCCAATGTGTTGATCTTTGCACAAATATATGTATCTAATATGGGTGTTTTATAGGAATGTATGAATCAATCCAATTCAGCCCATTTTATTTATGCATAAGTTCAGTTCCATGTTTGTTCCAATAATTATCCATTACATAATTTTTAATCTTGTTGAAAAAATGCCTTGGCATCAAACAGAAATTATTTGTTGTAATAAATGGACATTTAATAAGCAGCCACTTATTGACATTGGATTCCATCTCCACAATCTCTTTCATCTAACTATAGCACATCACTATCTCTCCTGTTTGCAAATAATTTCCAGTACAATTCCCCCACTTTCTCCCAATGCCCTCCCAGCCTCATGATAATAAATTCATATAGAATATTTTCAGTAAATCATTGTTGAATCCAAGCTAGCCAAAACTAAGCTCTGAGGATGCCTGCCTACAAATCAATGCCTCCATTGCTAAGATAAGCAATGGAAGTCATTAAATGAATCACAACCAATTTTACAACTTTTTTTTGTCATTATTAAGTGAATCTGGATTCCTCCATTGATTTTGCTTGTCAAAAATCACCCAGGAAATCACAAATGATAATCATGTGATCTTAAGGATGCTGCAAGCATCCTAAATAGAGACTAATTGCCTTCCATCCAAATTTTGATAATGTGAACCTGGATTTGCCCCAATAATTGTATATATGGCTATAAGTCATTTTTACATCACCATCATAACTTTGAACAATGGTTACACAAATAGTCATAAGTCAAGAACAACCTATAGAACTTTATTGCTCCATAAAACAACCAAAGGAAGCCCTTTAATTTACTATGATGTTATTCAAGCAAGCATTATGTAATATGTAAAATAACATAAAAAGTCAATACAACTGTTTTTGAGTGTTTCTTTCCAAGTTGGGCTAAATGAAATGGAATAAGAATGGAGTGAATAGCAGATAGTTGGTGATCTGAGAAAAAGAACACCCATAAACATGGGATAACATCTCTGCAGCGCAAGTTCCATAGCTGTAGGGGTGCGGGGGGGAACTTATTCTCAAATCTCAATGACTGGCAAGAAAGTGGAGGTTTTAGGAATCTGTAGTATATTACTGTTGATTTATCATGGACAGCATGTGATATAGAGTAATGTTTACAACAGCAGATTTGTAAAATATATTTCTTTGTAGTAAATGTGGTGTTTCATCACAAATGATAAAACAAAATGATCAATCTGTGGTAGAAGAGTGGAAATACAATATTTATGGTTCTTTTATATTTCTCAATGACTTTTTAATATGATCAACATTAGTATCTTATTGAACTATTTCCAATGCTTAGGAGTTAGGGCTATTCCTAGCTCAGCGAGCAGATTCAGTTAAATTAAAGGCTGCTTTCTTCTGATGTACCTCAGAGTTCCACTATCTTCCCATTGCTACTTAATATCTGTATAAAGTTGCTGCAAGAGATGATTCAGCAACCTAGTGTTTCTTACATATATGTCTTTACTCTCAGTTGTTACAGAAGGGATGAAGTAGAAATTGTGACATAGTGTCACCTTCCTTGTTTCTTGAAAAATAGATTTGCAATGTAGTGGATTTTTTTTTAATTTACAATTTCTATTGGAATAGCTAATGCAGGCTATGATCAGGGTGTGCTACTCCAACTTGAAAAATAGATCTGCAATGTAGTGGATTTTTTTAAAATTTACAATTTCTATTGGAATAGCTAATGCAGGCTATGATCAGGGTGTGCTACTCCAACTTAAGGTGGTGCCCAGTTGTGCCCCTACTTCGATCATGAAGCCTTGAAAACAGTTATTGCTGCCTTCATAATCACGTGCTTAGAATATTGCAATGTGCGCTGCTGTATAAGGCTCTTTCTGAAGATAAAACAGAAACTAGAATTGGTACAAATGCTGCAGTCAGATATTAATGAATAAGAGCTACTACTGCAAATTTTGGATACTGTATGCATGATGATTAAAAAATAGTTTCCAAGTTCATATCAAAATAGTGTTTTCAGCCTATAAAGCTTTATTATTGATCCCAGTATACCAGGGACCCCTTCTTGTGGAATAACCCAGCCCAATGTCCAAGCAGAGAGGACATGTTAGGTTCTATTATCTATGCAAAATCAAACAGGCATAGATTCATGGTTAAACTATTCAATCTTTCTGTAGTACCCCATTACAGTAGAAGAGTGATTATGGCATGCCATTTATTTTGGGCTAATATCATATTTAAAAACCTGGTCAGTGTATCCTGCCTTCCTTCCTTCCTTCCTTCCTTCCTTCCTTCCTTCCTTCCTTCCTTCCTTCCTTCCTTTCTTCCTTGTTTCTGACTGGTGTACCATTTAATCATTTCTTTAAAAGTGCCTAGTAGAAAAGTAAGCATTTCAAAGAAAGAGCATTGGAGCACAATAATTGGCAACAACAATATTCCTACTATCAGGCAATTGTTATAACATTCATGTATCAGGCAATTTTTATAACATTATGCTACTGAGTGCTATAATAAGCACTTTATTCAAGAAAATGAGGCCAAGGGGCTTTCCTTTCTTTGCAAACTAGCCAGTGAAAATGCAGGGTTGGCTTAGAAAAAGGAAAAATCAGAAGGTAAATGGGATAGGACTGCTTGAGCCAACAGGAACAGGAAAATGTGACCAGAGCCTACATTTGTTATAGACAGTGCATGGACAAGATAATGTTATCTTTAATCTATACTGGTGACAGGACAATATGGGATAGAAAATCCACAGTACATGAAAGGTCAGGTATTATGTTATCAACATTTAAGATAATTGCCAGAATATAGGAAAAAATATAGAGAAAGCCATGGGGTTTAGTGTCTAAAAATTGTAAATTGCAATTAGAGATTACGTTTATCAGAGTCTTCTTTCTTGCTGCTAGTCATGGTGCTTTTATTGTTTTCTCTTCCAGTAATATGAGACAAGGTCCCTGGCTATTTCTTCCTAGTTGCTAGTTCAGAGGAACTCAAATGCCCTGTAACTTCCTGCTTGCATCATATAAGGAAGTACTGAATATACAAACAACAAGCATAAAGGGACAGCATCTAGTCCAGTCCAATGAGATAATTTTTTCTCTCAACCAAAATGAAAACAGCTTCTCTCCTATCTAAAGGAATATAGGAAGAGAAATATACAGTTATGTATAATTTTCTAATGTTAGCAAATACTATAGTCTCTGAATTATATCATTTTATCAATTTCATCCCACCCACAATCCAAAACCCAATAGGAATCCATTTTTAATTATAAAAGCTATCTTTGTGTAAACTTCCCTAAATCCAGAGAATAAATCCAACATTGGATTTTTCTCTGTAATATGTTGCAAAGATTACCCAATTCTGCTTTGAAATTTTTAGGAAAACAATATTGCCCTGAAGAAGAAGGAAGACCACTTGAAACAAAATACATGCATTTTTTGAATCATGGGATGATTTATCCACTGAGAATGAGCTATTGGAGATATCATACAGATGCATTATAAGCCACATATAAATATTCATTTTTTAAATTATAATTAATAAGTCATGGAATTTATAATTTCTCAAAGAGATTCTGCAAATAGAAGTTACATGAGCCAGACTCCAAAGTAGTTTAAATCACACTAAATTGTTTTTTCAAAATTTTAGAATAGGATCCAAAATCTATCAACATTCTATAGCTAAAAGAGCAATATTTATTGAGTGGGGATTATTAAGTATGAAATTTTCTGCACTCCCAAATTTCATTGGAAGCTGCTGCTTGGGTTCATGGTTTTAACCTTAAGGTTCCAAAGTGAAGATGTGGCCTTTGCTCTATATTGGCTTTATGATGTCTCGAACTAAATATGGCCCTCTGCCCTTTCGAGGGCCCACCTTAATGACGGATGCATCAATCCAGAGAGGTGGAGGAAGAGGAGGCTCCGGGGGTTTTTGTGCAAATGTCTTTTAAGTGTTTTAAGGGGATCCAGGGGGGGAGGGGTCAGCCAGACCAGGAATGGGAACAGAGCCAGACGAACAGGTGGGACTGAGGAGGAAGAGAGCGGAGTGGGGGAGGGGAGTCAGTATGACGTTCCTTTAGAGGGTTCCTATATCCCAACGGTCGTAGGAAGGGGTGGATGCGAGGACAGAAGAAGATTCTGCAGTCGGTTGGGAGACCGTCAGCGCTGGATACGCCCGGTCGCTTGTACCAACCCCCGCACTCTAGGTGGTCAGGGTTTACAGAGCTGGGGCATGAGGCTGATGTTGTGTAACGCAAGGTCCATTGTTAATAAGGCCCCCCTCATCCATGATCTGGTTTCTGAGGGGGAGCCGGACCTTGCAGGGATCACGGAAACCTGGTTGGACCACAAGGGGGGTTTGCCCCTCGTGGAAATGTGCCCACCAGGATACCGTGTATTCCATCAGCCTCGTGCCCGGGGTAGGGGTGGCGGGGTAGCGGTCATTATACGGGAAGTCCTGGCACCGAGAGAATTCGCCGTACCTCAGATATCCGGATGTGAGACTCTAGGTGTGAGATGGGGCCCAGGGAGTCAGTTGGGCCTGCTGATTGCATACTTGGCTCCTCGCTATGCATCAGCGGCCCTGCCAGAGCTCCTCGAGGTGATTGCGGAGGTTGCGGTTGAGACCCCCAGACTATTAGTTATGGGGGACTTCAACCTGCCATCAACAGGTGAATCATCCGAGGTAGCTCGGGAGTTCATGGCTTCCATGACAGCCTTGGACCTGACCCAAATAATTCAGGGCCCCACACACGAGGGAGGCCACATGCTGGACCTTGTTTTTATCTCTGGTCGATGGAAGAGTGATCTGGGAATAGGGGATCTGGTTATTACTCCCCTGTCATGGTCAGATCACTCGCTTCTCCGACTCGACTTCCCTGACGCTACCCCCCATCGCGGGGAGGCGGAACCAGAAGATCTTAGATGGTTCCGCCCCAGGCGACTGATGGAACCCGACAGGTTCCAGACGGAGCTTGAGCCACTTCCTGTAGCCCTGACCCGCTCCCGGATGGAGGACCTGGTGGCCGCATGGAATAGTGCGGCGGCCGGGGCCTTGGACCAGGTGGCGCCCTTGCGGCCTCTCCGGTGGCAGCGAACCACCCTGGCCCCTTCGTTCACCAAGGAGCTGAGGGTGATGAAGCGCCACAAGAGACGCCTAGAGAGCAGATGGAGATCCTCTCGCGCCGAATCTGACCGAACACAGGTAAGAGCCCATTTATGGACCTACATTGTGGCACTAAGGGTGGCTAAACGCCGATATTACGCCACCCTTATTGCATCCGCAGAAAACCGCCCTGCCGCCCTGTTTCGCGTGACCCACTCCCTCCTTTCACAGAGGCCGCGGGAAGCCCCTTTGCAGGGTAGGGCAGAGGAATTTGGGGAATATCTGCAGGACAAAATCACTCAGATCCCGAGTGAATGGGTCCCCTTCAGTGATCCTGGGGAGACACCGGAGGCGAGTCTTGAGGTACCACTCTGGGAGGAGTTTGACTCTGTTGCCGCCGAGGATATGGACAGGCTACGCGGGCGACTGCGGGCCACCACATGTTTATTGGACCCTTGTCCCTCCTGGCTTGTACTGGCAAGCCAGTGGGAGGTCACACGAGACTGGCTCCTGGGACTGGTGAACGCCTCGCTGAGGGAGGGGTTCCTACCAGCCACCTTGAAAGAGGCGGTGGTGAGGCCCCTACTTAAGAGGCCTTCTCTGGACCCAGTAGAGTTAGCCAATTATCGTCCTGTCTCCAACCTTCCCTTCTTAGCGAAGGTTGTTGAGAGTGTGGTGGTGCAACAGTTCCCTCGACACCTGGAGGAAATTATTTATCTAGACCCGCACCAGTCTGGTTTTCGCCCCGGCCACAGCACTGAGATGGCTTTGGTCGCGTTGGTGGATGATCTCTGGAGGGCGAAGGAAGGGGTTTCTTCCTCCATCCTAGTCCTGTTAGATCTCTCAGCGGCTTTCGATACCATTGACCATGGTATCCTACTGCGTCGGCTGGAGGGGATGGGGGTGAGGGGCACCGTCTTACGGTGGTTCTCCTCCTTCCTCTCCGGTCGGACGCAATGTGTGTTGACGGGGGAGCAGAGGTCGACCCTGAGGCCGCTCACGTGCAGAGTGCCACAGGGGTCGGTCCTCTCACCTCTCCTGTTCAACACATACATGAAACCGCTGGGCGAGATCATTTGAGGATTCGGGGTTGAGTGCCATCTGTATGCAGATGACACTCAGCTATATATCTCTACCCCGAACCACCCCAACGAAGCCGTCGAGGTGATGTCCCGGTGTCTGGAAGCCGTCCGGGTCTGGATGGGTGACAACAGACTCAAGCTCAACCCTTCCAAGACGGAGTGGCTGTGGCTACCGGTGCCCCACTTTAGTCAGTGTGTTCCATCTCTGGCCATCGGGGGGGAACAACTGCCCCCGGTGGATAGGGAACGCAATTTGGGCGTCCTCCTAGATTCCCGGCTGGTGCTAGATGATCATGTGACAGCCGTGGCTAGGGGGGCGTTCCACCAGGTTTGCCTGGTGCGCCAATTGCGCCCCCTACTAGAGCGGGACGCCCTTCGCACAGTCACTCAGGCCCTGGTGACTTCCCGTCTTGATTACTGCAATGCTCTCTACATGGGGCTTCCCTTGAGATGCACCCGAAGGCTCCAGCTGGTTCAGAATGCAGCCGCACGGGCTATTATGGGGAGTACTAGGTACTCCCATGTAACACCATTCCTGCACAAGCTGCACTGGCTGCCTGTGGCTTTTCGGGTGCGTTTCAAGGTGCTGATTGTCATCTTTAAAGCGCTCCATGGCTCGGGGCCTAGTTACCTGCGGGTACGCATTCTACCCCACACATCCCTGCGACCAATCCGCTCTCACAGAGAGGGACTCCTCCGGGTACCTTCCGCTAAGCAGTGCGGGCGGGCGGTGCCTAGGAGTAGGGCCTTCTCTGTGATGGGTCCAACCCTCTGGAACGACCTCCCCCCCCGATATTAGAACTACCTTGGACCTCCGCTCCTTCTGTAAGAAACTCAAGACCCACCTGTTTCGACTAGCCGGGCTGGCCCAATTGTAATTACAAGTAACACTCACTACTGACCTTCCTGGATGGCTTTTTAAATTTTAAATTTTGGGGTTTTAAATTGGTTTTAGAATTGTTTTAATTATTTAATTAGTTTGGGTTATATATACAGACTGTATGTTTGCGTTGTTCTGTCTGGTGTTTTATGTCATGTTTTGTTGTTTTTATATATGAACGGTCTGTACACTGCCCCGAGTCCCTGCGGGGAGAGGGGGCGGTCTATAAATTTAATAAACCTAAACCTAAATAAGAAAGAGGGTTTTGTTTCTTATCCTTTTTTTTAAAGTCCTGCAGGCAAAAGTAGATTTGCAGCAGCTAAGAATGGGATCGCTGCCACTAAAACTTGGTGGCATTCATATAAAATATAAGCAGCAAGCCCTTTCCAAGAAGCCTTTTCTTCAGAGTCTTCACTCATGAGCTATAAAAAGTTTCAGAAAAGAATAATAAGAAAATGTAGACTTTAATTAGTACAAACCAGTTTGAGAAATTTGTGAATAGTACATATTAAAAAAATGTGGGGCTATGTATGTATGTATGTATGTATGTATGTATGTATGTGTGTGTGTGTGTTTATGTGTGTGTATACACACACATACATACAGTATATATTCTATGTATAATTTTGGTTTACATGTGACCTCAAATTAAATCTGCCAAAAATATAAAAATTGGGAGCTAAGTACTATATAAACCTTGCAACTCAGTGTCATAATGGTAGTGTTTTCTTTCCTTTGCTAAAGTGGTATAAAAAGGTTAACAGTATATTTTTAAACACACACAAGCACACATACACGCACACACTATTCAATGTTATATATGCTCATATCCTCATGCATTTATAATTTCTAACATCTAGCAAAATATATATTCTGGTATTTCTGATCTGATTAAGCAGCTCAAGAATTGGACTTCTGGTTGTACTTCTGGTGGCAACAGAAGAGTGTACTTCTGGTGGCACTTTGAGGTCTCCCCATCAGAGGGCTCTGAAAGAAGTAATAGCCACCCTGTAGGGGTGGTGAAGCAAAGGGGGGTGCTTTGCATCTCTCTTCCCTGACTTGGAAACCCCCCCTCATCCGAAGACAAGGAGCAGCAGCAAGGCTGCCACAAAGCTGGGGACAACCAGAACACCTAAGAAAATGCAGGAGCGAAGAGAACAGTGAACAGAGATTGTTTCTGGGTGAGGTGATTCTTTTTTTCTTTAAAAATTACCCCAAGGAAAACAAAAAAATCCTAAAGAAGAGATTCTAAAAATATAAACATTTAGATGGCGAAATAAAACATTTTTCACAAAGAGATTTATGCTGAAAAGTATGTCAAGAGCATCATTTACTGATGAAAGGAAAAGTGACTCCTAGACTCCTGGAAATTTACAGAGGAGGAAAGGAATAGCTGATACTTGGTGACTGTGACTTTTAGTTGTTTATTGTCTTATGCTTACCAGCGATGGAAATAAGAAAGAAATTTTATGAAAGAGATTCTGGGAAGCTAGAATAAAATACTAAAACCACAGAGCATACTCAAAAGAATTTGGAAAATACCTTGGACTATTAGAGTATTGAGTCATTGCTGGAATTGGCTCATCTAAATAATTGACTTTGTTTTGAAAAAAATGGATTTTAATTGAAAAGAATACCTGCTGGAAAAAAGGCAGAATGAAAATGTGAGAAGATAGCCCCATCTACTAATGATTGGAAAATAAACCATACTTCTATACTTTTGGACTCTTTCTGAACTAGATTGAGATTTTATTGTTTATTCCACTTTTATTGCTATTATGACTGGAGTTGAAGGAAAAGCTGTGGAAATGAGAGGACCTTTTAATGAGATGACTTTGTTGTTCCGAAATATTAAGGTCTCAATGGATGGTATAGATGAGAAAATGGAAAACATTTTGCAAAGAACAATGAATAAAGATTAAATGGCCCATGAACTGCTGGAAGCAACAGACAGATTAGATGAAATGGACTAGCAAACTGAATACGAACAGGGAAAAAATGAGGATCAGAAAAATCAGCAAATGAAGCAAAAGCTCAACGAAGAGGAAGACCAGATAAATGTCAAGCAAAAGGAGCAGAAAGAACAGATGGATTGGCCACATCAACAAATAAATCAAGAACTGGAGCAAAAAATAGGACTGACAAATCAGTTGGTAAAGGAAGAAAGACCGAAGAAAACGAAACAGGCAAATCGACAATTGGAAAGATAGGAAGACACCTTTGAGATTGGGACATGGGCAGACATTTGGGTGAATTGGCAGCATAAGATTGTACTGGGAAAAATATTTAGATTGTACAAGAAAGATAGAGATAAAGATGAGGAATGTGGGAGGTAAATTTTTAAAAATGGAAAGAATTGAAGGGCTAAAAAGGAGAAGAGGTGACAGATAGAAAGAATTGACCTTTAAATATTAAAGCAGCTTCATTGTAAGCTGAAAGAGGCAGAAATAAAATTAGCTAGGGGGAATATTAGAATGTAAGTTTTTATAGAATGAATAAAAATAATAGACAGGTTAGAAGTTTACAGATGTTAGGGTTTTTTTAAATGAATGTTTAAACAATATAATGGGGATTATTTAAATTTGATGAATGTGAGAGACTATTAATATTGTTACTGTGAATTGGATTAATATGAATGATATCCAGAACCAATTTTCTTCATACACAATAGAGAAATGTTTAGATTGAACAAGAAATATAGAGATAAAGTTAGAGATAAAGATGAGGAATTAGGCATTTTTTATTTGTATATTTAAACAATATAATGAGGATTACTTAAATTTGATAAATGTGATACAAATTGCTAATACTGTTACTGTGAATTGGATTAATATGAATGATACCCAGAACCAACTCTGTTCACACACAATATGGATGTATATTTAATAATAAAATAATAATAATAATTTTAAAAAGGAGTTGAAGAATCAACAAATAAATAAAATTTAAGATCTTTTTTTCTAGATGAGCAACTGCCAGCTTAAAAGATTTTTTAGCCCCCATATTTAGTTTAAAAAGTAATGATCTCAAAAGCATAAATATCTTTCTACAATAATGCACTACATATGCATAAAGATAGAAATAGTTTGAAAGTCTTTTGATGGATACTAGAGGCGCCCATGTAGGATTCTTTGTTGGGCCTTTATTGTGACCTTACTAATTGACTGCAATAGCATATTTTAATGTGATCCTCAAAGTATTGTATTCCAGTAACAGTCTATTTCCTTCCTTCCATTTCCTGAAAATATTGCCTTCTCACCTGGAGAATAGCTATAGTCTGAAATCATAGAACATAAACAGGAACAAGGTTATTCATTGAACCACTTGTGGTTGCCACCTTAGCTTTTAGGAGGGCCACATATAAACTAAAGAAAGATGACTTGACAGCTGCACGTACTCTCAAATCAACATTAAGATTTTTTTTTTACAAAGCATTCAGACAAATGCATGCTGCCTCTACTGAAAACTGTACTGAAAATATCGCTAGGATCACAATTAATTTTTCTTCTTTGTTCATGCGGAACAGAATCTTGCAATTCCCCAGCTGAATACTTTCCAACATTCCTGTTGATTAGAGGTTTTCACTCCACAATTTCTTCCTTTTGAGAATAAATATCATTTTAAAGACCTTGATGTCATGTAGAATACATTAATAAAATATAAATTTTGTTTTTTCATTAATTGCTTTGATTTTGTAAAGCCTAGTATGCTGAAAAGAGGATAATTATAAATAAACTGAAAGAAACTTTTTTTCTTGACTTTAAGGCATGAATTTAGGATATAAGCCTTTGACAAGTGTTTGTCATAAAAATGAGAAGATAGAATAGTATCTTTCTACTGCACATGGTACATTTAATGGAAAGCTTGTAGATTGAACTAAATTTATATAACTGTCGATAGGTGTTATTCAAGTTTTCTCTTTTTTATTTGTTTTATTTTTGTCATTTTTATATTAATTACCATAATATGTCTCCTTTTTTAAATGTTATTATAACCATTTATTTATTTTTTTCATGTGGTGCTGTAAGATTTTTTATTTTGCTATTAAAATTTTTAAAAAATTTAAAATCCATAAAGAAAATCAAAACACTTTGAATCAAATGGGAAAAGAATAATTTTAAAGTGAAAATTGTGGGTTCTATGTTCTGTTAGATATAGCCATGGTGCCTTACACAAAAAAATATGGATTTGTACTTTTATTGCTGATTTTTAAAATAAAAGTGTTATTATAGGAGATAATAATATAAGGGAGATAATATAAAGCCTTGCTTTATTATTTCTTGGCTCACAATGTGCACTTTGAATCTTAATGCTCACCAAAACAAGATAAATTTTAGATCCCCTGAATTCTTTTCTGATTTTCTTGTTAAGCTGAGAAGAAAAGATACCTTCCCAGCATTTTCGCACATACCTAGCTTGCCTCAGTGAGAGTTAATTCCATAGCTAGTCTTGATATGAAGGAAGGCATTCAGATTCTTTCCAACTTCTATTGTTTTCTGATTCTTTCAGTGTTCTGGTATTTCCAGAAAAATCTAATTGATCATCAGTTCTTGAGGATGCCAAATTTTATAAAATTTTGTTTCTTATTGGAAACAAATGGAGGCAAAAAAACCAAGGCAAAGAGATAAAGAGACATGGACACCAGTAATTCTTGAAAAAAAGCAATTAGAAAACTGTGTCAGAAGCAAGGTGTAAATGTAAGGTTTTTTTCTGAATATTTTTTCCATTTTCTATACTTGATTCTAATGCAAACTAAACACTTGGGAAGTTAATGCTAGTTTATACCATGTAAAAAAGATATTATTCACTGAGAAGTTTGGGGAAAACATTACCCAATATTTTAGGAAATTACAAATCAATCTTGAAAATGGTCTGTTTCTTATTGTGCAATGATAAACCAAACTTTGGTGTTTTTATTATTTATTATCCTAATCCACACATACAAATGATTGGCAAACACAGACTAATAGGTACTGTAAAATTTGGAAATGAACATGGAAAATATTCTTCCATGCACAAAGTCTATTAAACATAGAGAACAGCATCAAGGAAAGGAAGGCATAGATTTGCTTTTGGAGTTAGAATATAGAATAACAGAGTTGGAAGGGACTTTGAAGGTCTTGTAGTCCAACCCTCTGCTTATGCAGGAAACCATACACCACTTCAGACAAATGGAATTGGATAGCCCTATAAGGCTGCACCACATAAATTTTTCTGCAAGTTCAAAGTGGCAGTTAAAATAAAACACATCTGAAGTATTTCTTTAGGAAGGAAATTATTTCTAATCTAAAGCTATTTTTATCCACTGCCAATACTGCAATACTTGAAACATATCAGGAAAAAAAGATTTCTATTGATTTCTACGTGGAGTAAGTACTGTCCATTTTAAAGAAAGAAAATGCCACAGATGAGGCCAGGTCCCCCCCCCCCCGCCCTCTATAATAAACAAACACCTCAAAGCAAAACAGAAGTTTGTTCCTTGATTTCTCTTTGTTCCAAACATCCTTTTAAAATTGCTATTCTATCTGGGGTTCATAGAGTTTTGAACATGCAGGTGTAGGCCAGCTGTGGCTAATTCTACTTGGATAAAATTGCCAGAATCTTTACATTTTTATTATTATATTTTCCTCTCACATTCCTTGTCCCCAAGGTGAGATGGGATAGGAAAGGAAAGCATTATCTTAAAAGCCAGTGATTTCACAATCTATAAACAATGTGGTGTAAAGGTGTAGAAGACATGTCTCGTACAATATAGAGGCAATGCAGTATTGTTTTATTCAGTGTGATTGGTTGAATAAATTTCATTTTCTCTATATCAGTATGGATAAATCTCCCTAAAGCCAAAGGCACTTGAAGTCACAGAAAACCTTTTATTATCACTCTTGTTTTTTTAATTGCCTTTGTATTTCTTCTTCTTTCTCTTTCTAAGAGATCTCTTCTCTCACATCCCTTTCTCATTTCAGTTCACAAAGTGCTACTGTAAACATACAACTATCAGTTACTGCTTGTATAAAGCCATTCTTCTCCCAGAACCCTTTTATGCTAGCAAAACTGTACAAAGAAAGGAAATAATAAATATGATTCTATTTTAGGGTTTATTAAAGAGATAGTTGTATGTAAAATGATGGGAGCAACTTAGATTTCTAAAAATATGACAATAAATAAACTGTGTTGTGTTAAGTTTGTTTCAAACCTAGAGAGCATGGAAGGCAATGAAAATTAATATCTAATAAATAGTACATTAGTATTTTTATGGCATTATCTTACTCTCTATACTGAGGAAGAGCAAATTCTTTACAGCATATGATAATCCTTGAAGTATGACCTTATTATTCTGTCACAGAAACAAGATATCAGTCCATGGAGTATTATCATCAAGTTTCACCAGAACAACATAGGAGGGGGAATCAAAACTTATTCTTTGCCAGGAAAACTCAACAATTTTGTTTGACTCAGATGTTTTTATTCACATGGATTGAACATGTTAATATTCATTAGGACATTAGCGTTTACTGTGTGTGTGTGTGTGTGTGTGTTTGTGTGTGTGTAAAACATTAAATATGAACCAGTATCTACATAATTGTAAGCAAAGTTATATAAGTCATAAGTATGAGAAATAAAACAGACAGAGCTACTGAATCATGCAACATCAAAGAATAGAAGAAACAGCAAATATTTGTGTATTATATAAAATAGAACTCTTGATAGAATATAATTCTTTATTGGCCAAGTCTGACTGGACATAGAAGGAATTTGTTTTTGGTGCATATGCTCTCAGTATACATAAGAAAAATACATTAATCAAGAATAATGAGATACAACACTTAGTGATAATCGTAGGATACTAAATAAGCAATCAAATGATACTAGGAAACTAAATAAAACAATATAAATTGTAAAGATACAAGCAACTAAGTTATAGCCATAAATGGGAGGAGTTCTGAATCAGCAGCTTCTTGGGTAGTTTGAGCTTCCTGAGTTGGGGCAGAAAGAACATTCTTTGTTGTGCTTTTTTGATGATGTTTTTGATGTTAGGTGTCCATTTGAAGTCTTGAGATATGATAGAACCTAGAAACTTGAAGGTCTCTACTGTTGATACCGTGTTATCTAGTATTGTAAGAGGTGGTAGTATATGAGGGTTTCTCCTAAAATCTACCACCATTTCTAGTGGATTTAGTTCAAGATTGTTCCGGTCGCACCACAAGGCTAGTTGTTCAACCTCCCATCTGTATGCAGATTTGTCGTTTCGAATGAGACCAATCACTGTTGTATCATCTGCAAATTTCAGTACTTAAACAGAAGGATCCTTTGAGATGCAGTCATTGGTATATAGAGAGAAGTGGAGAGAGCACATAGCCCTGGGGGGGAGGGCTGTGCTAATTTTATAGGTATCTGATGTGATTTTGCCTAGCTTCATCTGCTGCTTCCTGTCTGTTAGGAAGCTTATGATCCATTTACAAGTGTGGTTAGGTATAGCTAGCTGATTTAGTTTAATTAGAAGAATATCTGGAATGATGGTATTAAATGCTGAGCTGAAGTCCACAGAGAGGACCTTGCATAAGTCTTTGAAGATCAAGATGTTGTAGGATATAGTGCAGAGCTGTATTAATAGCATCATTTGTCGATCTATTTTCTCGGTAGGCAAATTGCAAGGGGTCTAACAGCCAATCTGTAATGGTTTTCAAGTGGGCCAGCAAAGATTTTCATAACTACAAATGTTAGAACAACAGGTCTGAAGTCATTCAGTTCCTTGAGAGAGCGCATCTTTGGCACTGAGATGGTAGTAGAGCGTTTGAAGCAAGAAAGAACAGAGCACATCTCTAGTGATTTATTAAAGAAGGGGGTGAAGATGGGGGCCAGTTGGTCAGCACAAGCTTTTAAGCAAGAAGAAGTTACCTTGTCTAGACCTTGTGCTTTTCCTGGCTTTTGTCTGTGAAATAGACCTTGCACGTCATTTTCTGTAATCACCAGAGGTGGTGGGCCCAATGGGATGGGGTCAGTTGTAGGAGGCTTAGCTGTTGTTAGTGTGTCTGAGATGGGGATTGTGGAGATAGATGTACAGTAAAACATATTCAGGTCATTTGCCAGTTGTTGTTGTTTAGCATGGGAAGGAAGTCTGCTGTAACCAGTTATATTTTAAAGAGCTTTCCACATGTTTGCTTGTTCATTTGTTGAGAACTGATTCCTTAGTTTTTCAGAGTAGCTTATTTTTGCTTCTATGATCTCCCTTGTTAATACATTTCTGGCCTGATTGTATAGCATTCTATTGCCTTTTCTGTAGGCTTCTTCTTTGGTACGATGTAGCTGATTAAGTTTACCTGTGAACCAAGATTTGTTGTTACTGTATATTTGCAGGTTTCTGGTCAGCACACATAGGTCTTCACAAAAACTGATATGATGTTACAGTATCTGTGAGTTCATCCAAGTCTACAGAGATATCTTTGAAAACATTCCAATCAATGCAGTCAAGGCAAGCCTGTAGCTTTAGCTTTGCCTCCTCAGTCCAAGTCCTCACTGATTTAATTGTTGGTTTCATGGTTTTAAGTCTTTGTCTATAAGGAGGTACAAGGTGAATCATGCAATGATCAGAGTGTCCCACAGCTGCTTGTGGTAAAGACCAATAAGCATCCTTTAATGTTGTGTAACAATGGTCTAAAGTATTCTTGCCTCTAGTGGGACAATTGACATGCTGAAAATATTTTGGTAACTCTTTCCTTAAATTAGCACTGTTATAATCTCCTAACACAATGAGTAGTGAATCTGAATATTTAATTTCAGCCCACATAATCTGGTCAGCTAGAGTTCGTAATGCATTGTTTACACAAGCTTGTGGAGAAACATACACATCAATTAGGAGAAATGAGGAGAACTCTCATGGATAATAAAATGGTTTGCAATTCATAATTAATACCTATATTAAAAGAGAAAGAAGAATCTGAGTATTACTCCGTATGGGATTTATGGTATAATTGGCTAGAGGAAAGGGGGAGGGAGCAGGAAAGCAAAAAAGAAAGATTAACAAACTAATAAACAACTACAAAACCGGAAAATGATTAAAAGATAGAAATATGAGATAGACTGTAGCAAATAAATAATAGGAAATTGATACAAAATGACTCAAATGTAGTAAAGATTGTTGTACATAGAATATATAGAATACTATATATAGAATGAAAAAAATGTATGAAATAATATACATGCACATATATATAAAGTTATAGTTATAAAAGACTTATTTGTACAGCTAAAAGAATCACAACAGATATGTAAAAGAAATGTAATATGTTGCAAAGATGTGAAGTTTGTATACACAAAATAAAAAGTTTTTTTAAAAGAAAAAAAGATAATTAATGTCTCTAAGTCCACATCATTGAATTTCTTTAGTATAGTTATATTTGGGCACTAGTGGCTATTGAAATATAAACATAGGCTCTCTCCCTTCTTTTTACCTGAAGTTTCTGCAATTCTGTCTGCCCTGAAATCTTGGAATATGCAAGCTGGTATCATCAATTGACTCATTTAGCCAGGTTTCAGTGAAGCTAAGAGCTGCTGAGTTGTAAAAATCAGAGTTGCATCTATTTAAAAGAAGTATTTCATCCATCTTATTAGCAAGTGAACATAAATTAGTCAAGTCAAGAGTGGAGGGAGAGGGGTTTTTATCCCACTTTTCCTTAGTTTATTCAAAATTCCTGCTCGCTTACCCATTCTTTGCCTCTGGTGCCTCCTCCAGAGGTGAGTTTGTACCGGTTTGGACTGGTTCAGCTGAACCGGTAGTGGTATGCCGGCAGCAACCCACTTCTGGTCGCCTCCATTTGTTTTTGTTTATCCATTGTTCAGAGGAAGTTGCTTCTTCCTGTGTTAGAAACTCTTCTGCATTTGTAAAGATGGGGGGATTGTAGCCACAGAAAGCTGCCTGTTTAAGAAACATTGCTTGATGCTTAGCAATTGGTCTCTTGAGTATGAAATCTGTATTGAATCACAGAGAATGATTTAAAAAACAGCAAAACTATCAGAGAGCATTTCATCAAGGCTGCCGTTGGTGGGACTATCTTTGCAGGATGGATGGATGGATGGATGGATGGATGGATGGATGGATGGATGGATGGATAGATAGATAGATAGATAGATAGATAGATAGATAGATAGATAGATAGATAGATAGATAATACAATCTCAGGCTGTAGGTAATGCATTAAGCCTGACCCAAGTGAAGGCTAAATAAAATTTCAAAATTCAAATGGAGGAAAGATAAGGCATTTGAAAAAAATGGACTGTGAGTTTGCATACTGATTTGGAAAATCAATATCCTACACATGTTGCTTAAGATAACTCATTACAGTTTCAAATACTAATTGGTACCACTTTTTACTACAGTGCAAAATTCAAAATTTTGAAATTACAATGAAATAGTGCTCAAAGACAAGCAGGAAATTTGGTGCAATATGTCAGTTCTTGGCTTCATACTTCATAAGGCAATTACAAAATACCCCATCTATTATATAGTCCATGTTTGGTGCCATGTGACTCCCACCTTTCCCCAAAATTGAAGCAATATTGTCGGCATGTTTGATTCAAATGAATAGGCAGAAAAGACTTAAAGGACAAGGTATGAAGATGTTTATAAAGGCTTTAACATTGTCCATTCTTGTCAGAAGTGTATGGCATAAGGTAGTTATTATATACAAAAGTAAATACTGGTAACAAAATAGCTCATTTTAAGTATTATTTATTAAAATATCTTAAGACATTAAAATTATGGATATGAGGGCATTATCTGTAATTCAATCTTTGTCATTCTATTACTCCCCAATCTTCTAATATTTCCTGACTATTCGAAAACAGTAATTGTATATACACAATCACTATTACTTAAAAAAATATTCCTATTACGCACACATACACAGATATTGAAATCCCAACTGAATAAATAAGTAGATGCATCCTAAAATAAACTAGTAACAATAAAATGCCGTAGGAGCCAAGAATCATTAAAGGAGTAAAAACAAATTATTTGATTTATTCATTGATTAGGTGCTATTAGAGAATTTACTAGCACCAATGTTTCTATTGTTTCATAAAAGTAAGTTTGATCTCATATTATTCTCTCCTAAAAGTCCTAAAACATGTCTCATTTGGCAAATATTCTTAGTATTCAAGGGTCTGAAAGAGCTGCATGAAGATTTTAATTTCACATTCCTTTCTGCTGTTAATGTTTAACAAATCAACATTCACTGCTGGACTCCCAAAGTGTCATCTGAATGTTAAAAAGATTAAATCTGTCCTTCAAAATCCTTTTGAAGAATCCTATTAATTTTCAGCACCTTATCTCCTGATGTGCAATCACTGAATCAATATGGTTAACTAAGTACATTTTGATTGCACAATTGTGTTTTCCCACCCCATCCCACACACAGTGTAGTTTTCATAAGAATATTTTTAAACATTTTTATCTGAGTCATCATTAATTAGTTGTAATATATGGTACATATGACATCAAAAGTCATAAAAAAGAAAAGTTTAAGGAGGAAGAAGCTGTTGGGATTGCCATATTTAATAAGGAATATTTTTAGCCTCGGTAGCCTCAAATTACCTGTTGTTATCATTGCTCTTTTAAAAATATTCTTCACGATGATTCATTTAGAGTGCCTCAGTGCATTCTTCAGAGCTCACTTCATATGCTGGAAATGTGTAAATATTACCTCTAATTAAAGATAGAAAATAAAGTAAAGTATTTTTAAAATCAATAAAAAAATGAAGGTACATTTGGGTCTCACAGAAGTCATTAACCAAGTTCTCATTAAATTACATTCAGTGTTGTTATTTTTTTTATTATCAGTTTATTATATATAAAGTTTTCATTAATCATCTTAACTATACATTTAATATTTAGCTCGTTAAGCACAATCTTATCAGCTCCTATCTGGCATCACACAATGCTAAAAAATCTTGAATCATGAAGAAATCATCTCTTAATCCAGCCATGTTCAACAACCTTTACTTAGTTTACAATCTCTCCTTTTTGACTAGAGATGGGGAAAGGGTGAAAGGGAATGGCTAAGCTGGGATCTGTGTCAGTTCCAAAATATCTTAGAAAAAAAATATATAAATTGGATTCTTCCGACTCATAAATCATACCCATACCAAGGACAAAAACAATATAATTACTTTGATAGACAACCTTCAATATTTAAGATAAGATAAGCATGCTCCTCATAATCCTGGCGTCACTCACCATTAACCTAGTCTCCTTCTGGATCAAGTTTGAGGCTTGGGAATTGGAGATACCATTTTATGTTTCTTACAATTGATAGTCATGGAGGACACTCATAATTGGTCCAGCATAGGTACCATATAACTGCACTATGATATTTAATATATATATAAGAAACCTCTTGAATAAGTTATAGACAAATGCAGGGTGAAATATCAAATACTGGTGATGCCCAACTGTCTCAGGCCAAAAGGTATCTGAGCTAATGTTGAAGCTGCCAGGGATTGGATGTAAAAACAAGCTCAGACAAAACTTGGTTAGTATAATAATTATGTTAATAAATAATATGCTGACCAATGGTAATCTGAACATAATGGGATAAAATGTTCTCCACTTATTTTAAAGAAAAACCTTTGCTCAGAAAAAAAATATTTTCCTCCTTTCTTCTCTGGCCATTTCAAACAAAAGGGCTGTGGATATAATTTACCTATTGCTGACCTATAGCCTAAATTAATTGTTTTACAATAGCTACTAATTTGTAAAAAGGCAACACAATAGAATTCAGATTTTCCTGAATATCAACAATCTATTAATGACCCAGGTTTTGGAACTTCAATAGTATATTTTTTGGGTGGTCTTTGGTTTCAGAGATCTAAACATGCAAACATATTGGGGAAATATGACTCTTTCACATTGGGAGTTAACCTAGAGATTAAAATAATTTGTATTCAGAAAGCAAGAAGAGAAATAAAATATTGGGTCATTCAAGTCCCTGTAGGCTCACAGTAGGAAATCCTGATATTATTCTTCCACCGAGAATGTTAGTTGGAGGGGGGGAAAAATCTACAAATAGGATGGAAGAAGCAGGGGAGGCAGAATTGGGAAATCTTAACACTTTTCCTGTTCAAGATTTTCCTTTTCCATTTCTTACTGTCAAGTGCCCAGATAGCTTCCAAGGACTATCTGAATAATGGTGGGGATAAAGATACAATTGGGAGCAGCTGCACCAGAAATGTAAGATACTGTATGTTAGATATTAGCATAAACCACTGTAAGTCTCCACTCAGGTCCGCCACTAGGGCGGGAACAAGGGGTTGTTCTGATTGGACGGGAGGTGTACCCGATCCCTATAAAAGGGGAGCTCCTAGACCCCAAGCCAAGCTGGATCACTACTACTACTAAATAAAGAGCTGTTGTTGTCACTATTGTCTGGAGTCTGTTCTCTCGTTGCCCGAATCTAACACTGTATATATGCATAAATATAAGAGATACGTGTAGGATGAAACATCCTTTTCAATCACACACTCACAGTATCCTTTGCATCTGACCATAGCTTTCAACTAATAAAAAGGGTTTGTTTCTCATATTAATTCCTTCCTGAAAAAGGATATTACACATATTGTAGAGACTGAACCATCTAATTGTTAAGGCTTTTAATCATTTATTTACATTATTTAAAAATAACTATGCTTTAATTAAAATATATTTCTATATGTAAATCTGGCATGCTTGTTAAAAGACAAAATTGTAGGCAGAAGCCAATATGTTTGTAAATATTGGTCCTAGCCCCCTCCTGCAAATAGAAAAATAAATGTTCCTTTCAGTCCTGTCATCATATTCTAATACAGTTAATTTGCTTCTATAAAATTAGCTAGATTAATGTTTAACCATAATAAATGTTTTAATACTATAGCATGATATCAATATTTCTCCATTTGGGATTATACTGTTCAGCAAGCAAATATATAAGGTAATGGAAAGGCATTCTACATGGTTTGTAGTTGATCAAAAAGAGATATTAGCAGAGATGAGTGAGAATTTCCTTTGGTTTGTGTTTTAATCCAAATTACCTAATCCACATTTCCTACTGGCAAAACAAAATGTAGTTATACATCTTCAGCACTGGTTGTGCTGACACATCCTAGTTACATCCTATTTGAACAACTCTAATGTGCTCCACATGGACTATTGTAATGCAGTTCAAAAGGCATTTGGAAACTTCTATTAGTCTGGAATTGAATGGGCAAACAAATGGCTGGGTTACTTCTTTGGAGCATTTGATTTAGATATTGGAGCATTTAAGTCAGTTTAAAACAACTTTACTACTCCTGAACACAATGTAGAAGTTCTGGTTATGACATTTTCTCGTGAAAAAGGAGGTATCTGTATTCCCCCCATTCCAAACATCCTGAGGATATTTGTTATATTCTTTTAGTGACATTTCTGGATTTTCTTAATGAGGTAGGTATAAAAAAAGGCAGTTTGTTGTAGCGGTTAAAGTATCACCACCAGGAATTGGGACACCAGGAGTTCAAGTCCTACCTTAGGCACAAAGCCAGCTAGGTGATCTTGGCCAGTCACTTTTCCTTCCCAAGGAAGGAGGCAATAACAAATTACTTCTGAAAAATCTTGTTAAAATAAATGTAGGGCTTGTCCAGGCAGTTACCAATGTTATAAACTGACTTGAAAGGCTCAATCAATTAATCAATCAATCAGGGTTTTTTTTTCTCTTTTATTCCAAAACCTTTTGGGACTCATAATCTGAAAAACTCAGGATAAATTTTCTGAACAACTTAATTATAATCTTCCATAAAATTAAATCTGGGCTTTGAAATGTATGACTAGTGGAAATAGTGGAAGTGCAAGAAAAGGTTTTGGTTGATAAAGTTTTGAATTATTAGATGCCTTTTTTTAATCAAGTAAAAATATTGCTATCAACCTTGAATATCATTCTTCAATTAAAAGCTGGTTGTGTCTAAATTCTATTATTGCAATAAATAATCTGTCCACATGTTACTTTGTCCTCCTTTTTGGCAGGAACATGATGGCTAGTGTCTGGTTAAAATGCCACAGGTCACTGTTATAGTAACAAGGATATTTCTTTGAAGATATATATTTTTAATCTCATGGGACTTTCTGACTATTCTGAAAGATAGGGACATTTGAGTCATAATATAGCCTTTATTCTCATTGTACATCATGTATACAATGAAATTGGTTAGGATTAGGAGTAAAATTAGGAGTAAAATAATAGGTTTAAGCACTTCCCCAGCAGTCTTAAGAGAACAGTCTTGTTCCCATTTTTAAAATGCCAATTCAAGAATCTGTAATCATTCAAGAAATGATTGATGAGTGAGTATGAAGTACAAAGTAATTAAAATATCATTGCTTAGAATCCACTCTGCTCTGGCCTTCCCAACCACTATGTCTCTTCGTCCATTCCCATTGGCTGTAGGAGATGCAGGCAAGTCAAGAATGAAGAGGAGAGGGAAATGAAAAATGTTATTGTTATCTGTTTTCCAGTGCAGAGGTGGTATTCAGCAGGTTCTGATCAGTTCTGGAGAACCGGTAGCGGAAAGTTTGAGTAGTTTGAAGAACCGGTAAATACCACCTCTGACTGGTCCCGCCTCCATCTATTCTCTGCTTTCTGAGTCCCATCTGATTGGGAGGGAATGGGGATTTTGCAAATCATGCCCACAGAACCAGTTGTAAAAAAATTTGAATCCCACCACTGTTCCAGTGGGTTGAGAAAAAGATGTTACATAATAGTTGTAACATGAATAAAGGATCGGTTGCCAATATGAATAAAGGGGACAATTCTAGCCTTATTCTATTTCTAAGTTTTGGCACTCGAATTGGTGCTGTTTTTATAACATTGGCATTTAAATTGAACTGCTTTTTTTGTAAATGCTCAGCTGAATTTTTTTGTTTGTTTGATTTGATTTGATAATATTTTGCTCATACAAAATAGAATGATTGTACAGATGGTTCAATGGTTTTAAGTGAAAAATGGGGCTACTATCAACTAATGAATATTTAACAATATTCTTTAGAATGTAACACTATAGACAGTCATCAATTTACAACCACAATTGAGCCCAAAGTGCACTTATGTTGCTAAGTGGGACATTTGTTAAGTGAGTTTTGCCCCATTTTATGACCTGTCTTGTCACAATTGTTAAGTGAATTATGCACTTTTTAAATTAGTAACATGGTTAAGTCTAGAATCCTCCTTGACTTTGCTTGCCAAAAGGAGCAAAATATAATCACATGACCCTGGGACACGGCACGTGACCCTGGGACACAGCAACCATCATTAATATTAGTCAGTTGCTAAGCATCTCAATTTTGATCACATGACCATAAGCATGCTGTAGTGGTTATAAGTGTGAAAAACTGTCATAAATCACTTTTTTTCAGTGATATTATAACTTTGAACAGTCACTAAACTGTTGTAAGTCAAGGACTATTTGTATTATGCTTCTACATACTGCATGTTTGTAACAAATAAAACATCACTTTAATGTTCTGTCTCCAGAGATAAATCTGTAACTGCTATTAGACTTATTAAAAGCAGTCTATAGGAAGCTTAATTTAATTGAATAAGACTTACTCCATTTTTTACTTTTATATTTCTTATATAAATTTCTTAATTAAAAGCTGATAGAATACTTAAAACTAGGTATAAGAGTATTCTTTAATTTTACTATTCAGAAATAAAGACAACTGCTTAGGTATCCAAAGTAAAAACTGATGGAAGGTCAGGAAATATCCAATATTTACATAATTATAATTAACAGAATAACAAAGTAGAAAAAGATCTCTTAGTCCAACCCCCTGTTTAAGCAAGAAACTCTTTACCATTTCAGAGAAATGGTTTTCCAATCTCTTTTTAAAAACCTCCAATTTTGGAGCACCAACAGTTTCTGGGGGCAAGTCGTTCCACTGATTAATTGTTCTAATTGTTAGAAATTTCTCCTTAGTTCTAGGTTTCTTATTTCCTTCATTAATTTCCATCCATTGCTACTTGTCCTGCCCTCAGGTGCTTTGGAAAATAAGTTGAACCACTTTTCTTTATGGCAAGCCCTTAGATATTGGAACACTGCTACCAGGTCACCCCTGATCCTTTTTTTCATCAAACTAGACATATCCAATTCTTGCAGTCGTTCTTCATTTGTTTTATCCTCCAGTTCCCTAGTCTTCTTTGTTGCTCTTCTCTGCATTCTTACTAGATTGTCAACATCTTTTTGATATCATAGCAACTACATTATTATAATTGAGAGGGGAAAAGTCATAATAAATTCCACACAAGTACTGAATGTGCTCACTGCCCCCTAAATCTTTGATAAAGTTCTGAAAGAAGTGCGTTCGATCCATTTTAATATTTAGTTGTTCATCATGCCAAACTTATTCATATTTTACTGAGTTCTAATATAAGTTTGGATAGTTTGAATGCTAGGAATAATCAGAAAAGAAACAGTTCTATTACCAACATTGCTGTCCTAGTACCAGAACTTCCCAACAACAAGAATTTAGATTATTTCTGGTCAACCATATTTGGATCAATACTTCCTAGAAACACTGCACAGCAGTTCTTTGTGATACTTGTATGACAAACCTCTCACTGTTTCTGGTTATCTTTGTAAGGCAAACAGCTGCCAAATGCTGTTAACATTTCCAGACTTGGGGGGGGGGGGATGCATCTTCACTCCAGATTTCATATACATTGAATCCTTTCATGTGATTGACTCTTATGTTCTCAAGCTCTTGTGACATCTGTTGTGTGACTGCAGCTTTTTGCTAATAACTCCCACTCATTAATCATCATAAAATAAATGTACCATTCTATAAATTAAAATCAGGCCTCCTGAGTTGAAACATAAGTAAAAAAATATTTTAAAACATCTGATTGTGAACCAAGATTGTAATAATGCTATCAGTAGACTGAAACTATACAATCTGAAGATATAATTCAATTTATCTTGTATAGTACATTTCCCACTCTTTAAGTCAAAAGCATAGTTAAGAGAATCCAAAACTAATAATTTTGAATAAAACATATTTAAAAGAAAAATGATTGGTGATTTTCACCATATTTTATTTTCCTTTGTAGAAATATGTTGTTCAGTGGGGACTCATAATCAGGATCAGAGTCCTGATTGTAATATAATATAAATTGCAACAAATCTATGGTTATGTATGCAATATTGTTTCAGACCAGAGTGAGAATTAATATGATCAAGTGCTGTTCTAGAGTTCTAGTTCAGTCTATTTGATAACAATCCAATTTGCTGTCTTTTTGATGGAAATGTATTAGCTTATGTGTAATTCTACTTAGACCCAGGATGTCAAACTGGCAGCCCATGGACCGGATGCTTTTCCAATATTCAATATGTATTTTAAGCATTTTACAGAAAGGTTTGTTCATGTCCCAATTAAATAATTCCTCTATCACTCATGTATAACAGCTAACTTCTTTTCAAAAAGAAGAAGCACTTAGGAACTAGGCCTTTTTATGGCTGAATGTTCACATACAGTTTGAATGTTCATTGTGACACACTTGGTTCATATTACCATCTGGCATCTACTTCAAACTTATAAACAAGCTCATGGACTGAGAATAAACCCTACATTTATTAGAAAAGTATATGTTAATGTATGTTTTTTTAAAAAATAATTTCTCTCTCACACAGAAACACATTATTTAATATATTCTCAGATTGGAATACAGTGTTGCAGGCTAACTGCATTCCATTGCCAGAGGATCCATTCTGACCCACTCAAGGTTGACTCAGCCCTCCATCCTTTCAAGATCATTAAAATAAGGACCCAGATTGTTGGGGGCAATATGCTGACTCTGTAAAGCACTTAGAGAGGGCTGTAAAAGCACTATGAAGTGGTATATAAGTCCAAGTGTTATTGCTATTAAGGTAAATCCAAAGACAATTTCAAAGATAAATTATTTGGCAAAAAAATTCGATTCTTACCTTTTACATTTTTTTCAGTCTCAGGTTTTTGCTGAAACAAATCCTCTGGGTTGAAACTTTTTCACTTCACCACAGCATACTTTCTTCTTGAGGAAGCAAACTCACTCCGAGGTAGCATGTTGCGGCCTTTCACTCCAGGTAAAATAATCTCTCAGCCTAGATAAAGCCTTAATCAAACAAAAAGAGGGGTTTCAGCAAACCCCCAAATGCCATCCCTGGCTGGCCCCTCCCCTCCCACCCTGCCCCAGCCCTCCCGCCCCACCTCTCCCAGGAGTCTGCATGCAGCCCATTCATCATGCCAGGTAAGTGGCCCGCACAGAGGTTTGGAGTGGGGGGTGGGAAAACAGGCCTAAGGAACATTCCAGAAGTCTGGAAACAAGCCTGTGTCCGACCTCCAGAGAGCCTCTGGAGTCCAGGGGAAGCAGTTTTCACCCTCCTAGAAAAGCCTCCAGAGCCTGGGGAGGGCGGAAAACACACACACACACACACCATGGTGCAGGAGGGTGACTAGGCCCTGCCCACCTTGGCCATGCTCACTCAGCAACAGCGCAGCAAATCATTGCTGCAATTTTTGAAGCCCAGTCCTGATTAGCATTTTTAATTCTTAACTACATTTGTAATGTAGTATGTTTCAAATAGAAGACTTTTAATCTTGGTTCAATTTGGCATACTACTTATTGTGGAAAGTATAGGCGAATATACTAATCTCCTATACAACAATTTGTATTTGTACAATTTGTATTTTTGCTCAGCAGAGATAGCAAATCAATATTCCATGTATATCTATACAGGGATTTGTGCCATGGCATCTGACACTCTTAAATCTGATTACCAGAAACTCTACTTATCTTTCTTATGAAGAAATTAAAATCTTCCTCCTGCAAGATCTAACCTGGACAACCTCTATATAGGTTGCCATGTTTTTAGCAATAATTAAGGCATGCAGAAGACATTTTCTTGTTATTGTTTCAGGTTTGTTTGTTTGTTTTCTTATATTTTAAATTTTGTATTTTTATTTTATTAATGTGCTTATATTTTCTTTTTTATTCATGTTTTATTGGTCTGAATAAATGAAATGAATATCTAGAGTATTTTTTCATTATTGTATTTGTGGTGACAATTTTGTAAATATTTACAGTTTTGATTCAGTCAGAAGCATATCACAGGGAGAAAAATACCTCAGTCATTAGTTCCATGCATCCAAATATGGATTTATAAAATGAGAGTCCCTCTTATTTTATAAAAAAGGGGGAAGGGGAGGAGCTGACGAGCTCCAGGATCGCAGTCAATACTTTTGCCACTGGACAGTCCTTTTGGACCTAAACCGTCCCGAAGAGATGGTGACAGGGAAGAGTACGTCTTGCTGATCTCAGGGACATGCAAAGTCCCTGATTGATCCAGGAGAATCTCTTTTTGCTGGCGACAGAAGCACAGCCATTGAAGCTGCTGAAGTTGGGACAGCTCCGGAACAGGAGGAAAATGGAAAGAGAAAGTGTGTCCATCTGGTGAGGAAATAGTATTATTATAAAAGAGACTACCCCCAAAAAATTAAAGCTAAATTAAATTTGAAAAGAGAAGAGAACAAGCAGCGAAATTAAGCTACTTTAGACAGTGTGTTATCCTTTAAAAAAAAATTCTTTTAGGGATGGAACTTTTGCAAATGTTTCCTATTCTTTAAATTGAATGGATTAGTTTTTCTTCTACTACTTTTTATATTCTTTTTTTATACTTATGGATTAAAATCTTTTTCATTTTTATAATGCTGGATTGGATGGGTAATTTTTGTTCCATTTAAGAATTTTGTTTTCTTTAAGCCTGGAATATAAAGAAGATATAAAAGGAATACAAAGAGGGCTATAATAACAGAGGGAAAGGAAGTAACACTGCCATTTGGAGGCTGGAGGCTTAGAAGGCTTGGAAAGCTTGGAAATATTGTTTTTTTCTTTTTTCTCTTTGATCATTTGACTTTGTATTTCAAGGTTCTTCAGCTTGTTTACAGAAAGTGATAGTGAGAAGAGCATGGATTGTTTATACAGGTGCTTTTCGCGAGCTTTATTGGCAGCTGGAGTGGAGTGAAAACAAAACCTTGTCTTGAAAGATAATAAATGAACTTGCTTTAAATTTAATAAAAAGTTTTGAATGCCAGAGTGGCAGTGTTTACAACTTGGAGGAATGGCACAACATGGAAAAGAAACCTTAACATTGCAAAAGATTATGTTTGAAATTCAAAAATTATTAGAAGTAACAGAGAAATTTGAGAAGTGATTGGAGAACATAGATCATAGAACAGTAAAATTTGATGGAAAAATTGAGGATGTTCATCAAATGAAGAAAGTGGAGGTCAGAGTTCTAAAAACTGAAGGAAAAATAAACAGAGACAAGAAAATTGTTGATACTGACAGTGAACCGAGCATGGTTGGGAATGGAAAGAGTGGAATATGGAAAGGGGAGATAGATGGACTGGAGCTCTATCCCAGATTTCAAAGTATAGAAGAAGAAAAGAGAAGAATTGATGAAACTAAGGAGAGAAATCTTTTTTATATATATAAACAAAGTTTTATTGTTTTTTTTAGAAATAAAAAGGAAAGGGGTATTGGAATGGATTACAAATTTTGGAAGTTACAATGTGTGAAGGGTGTCCCTGCCCCCCGTACTCATAGTATTCATTTACACAAATAATTCAATATTACATAATAGTAATTTGTCAGCATATAAATTCAGATAATAATTTCAATCAATTTATATCAAACCGATTTCCTTATTCATTTTTGTGATCTGAGTTTTCTTGGTATTGCCCCTTCTCCCCCCGGCAGCAGGGCTCCGACCCCTCCCGTGTCTTGTATGTCTGGTGTAGGATCATCAGGTTTATCTAGGAGTGCTTTATTTTTTTCCATAAAGGCCTGAACCTCTATGGTTGTATTGATTCTAACTCTTGTATCCTCCCAGAACATTAATATACCTTCAGGCATCAACCATCTAAATCACACCCCCTTCTGGTAAAGCTTCTTCGCTAATTGCGAATATTTTTTTCTTTTCTCTCTCACTTTCTTGGGGATCTGTTTCAGAATGGTTATTTCTCTATCTTGATATTTCAACACTTGCCCTCTTTGCGCACTCAGGATCTCATCTCTTGTGGTCTTTCTGAGAAATTTAACATGTACCTCCCTGGGAATATTATGTGTTCTAGCATATGCTGAATTTACTCTGTAAATCAGATCCAGTTCCCACCCCATCTGTTGTTTTTCTTTCTGAATGTATTCAGCCAAAATGTTTGTCATGATGTCCCTTAAATCTTCATCATCTGCCTCCACTACATTTTGGAACCTAAGGAAAAAGGACATTCTTTCAAATTCTGTTTTCATTTGGTGGATTTCAATCTCCTGGTTCCCCTTCTGCACCCCTTGCACCTCCCCCCTCATCTCAGCCGTCCCTCCCTCCAAAAGATCCAGTCTCTGTGTATTTTTACTCGTCTGGTCTTGGTTCGCTTTAAGCTGCTCTCTCATCTCCTTTAATTCACTTTTTATGTCCTCCTGTCCCTTTAAAATTTGTTGGAACATCTGTTGAAAATCCGTTTCAGCAGGTTTGGGCTGCATCAGTGATGTTAACGTTTGTTGTCCGCTCGGACTGGATACTGTAGATGTTGGGGCAGAGACATCAAAGCCCGGCTTCCCCGGGGGTGGTCTTTTAGGTGGCATTATGTTGAGCAGCAAAAGTTCAAATACAGAGAGGAAATTAAGGAGGGAAACTGCCAAGAGAGTTCAGGAGGCTAGGAGTCCAAGCAGAGGGGAAATTATTCTAATTACTTCTGGCAGTAGAGTAAAAAAGTCCTTTGTTCCAGGGAAATCCGATTCAAGAGGAGATTTGTCTGAGTGTCACGGAGGACAAAGACAGGAAGCCTGAACTTCTATAGGTGGAGTCAGTTTTCAATGTTTATAAAGACAGCGGAAGTGTGCCATCTTGCCCTGCCAGCTTCGGGGTTTAGAGGCATAACAGAAAGTTTACAAAGCTTCCAGAGTTTTCAGATCATCACCTCATTTATAAAGTTAAAATCCAAAATCCGCCTTCGTTATGAGTGTGAAATCATTAGTTGGCTCTCTCCCTTCCTCCTCCTCTAGGGCCGAGAGCAAAAGGATTTTAAACCACCTGTCCGAGGGGGGGGAATCCCCCTCCCACTAAGGAGAGAAATCTTGTCAGAAGCACTAGTGATAACTAAAGATAAGCTGACCAAAGAAACAGATGGAGGGTTTCGAGCTTATACAAGATATGCAATAAGCAATAAGTTGCAAAGAGAATTCCATACAAAACATACTAAGGAAATAACCAGAATACTAATGCCACAAATGGCAAGAGACATAAGACTGGAAAGACAAAGGTTGATGTAATGAACCAATAAGTCAAATTTGGTTAAATTTAGAGCATTATGTATAAAATGAAGTGATAATGAATGTAGTTAAATAATTGAAGATAATGATAATGATGCATATATATGTATTGGTTTGATAAGAGGAAATTTGATATAAATTGCAAATAGTGACTACAAAAGGAGGTTTAGAAACTCTGTTATTAAATATAACCAATTTTTATTTAGAACATGTTATAAAGATGTAATGTTACTGGATGACATTGGGAAGAGCTAATGGAATGCCATTATTTGGTTTTGCTTTAAATCTGGAATATTTTATATAAAAGAACGTAAAAACAATTATAGTCAAATGAAGGTTGAGGTATGATGATAGTAATATATATATAAATATATTTGATTTAAAATATATGATTTGATATGAATTGTAGGTGATGACTGTGGAAGGGATGCATGGATGTTTTTGTAACCAATCAACACACTTTCTACAACTTGTAATGGAAGATGGTTTTGTGGGGTTTTTTTGTGTTTTGTCTCTTTGTTTTTATTCAAAAATAAAAAAAGTTCTTTATAAAAAAAGAGTCCCTCTGTATTGGAAGATATTGCTTTTGAAATATGTGTGCATCTTTAAAGCACTTTGTGATATAAGAAAATTGGAATAAACAGGGTTGCGTGCACTGGGCTACAGTTTCTGACTACTGAATTCAATCAAAGCTTTGATTTTTTTTTCTATTTTATTCCTTGGCAAATGCCATTTGTTTCTAAACTTGTTTATGTCATTTGCATTCCTCAGTGCAATGCCTCCTTTATAAACCTGTTTGCTTTTTCTTGACCATTTATGTGGAAGAAAAACATGCACATTGGTTAATGTAGTTGATTCAATGTTGTAAAGATAGACAGATATAAATATTCTTGTTTCTGCTGGAAATGGCAGCACTGTTAATTAATAAAAGAGAGGAAGTCACTGCTGCTTTGCATGAAAATTTGTGGGATGAATGCCCATTGTTAAATTAAGTTCATCCCCTTTTGAGAATTTTTTTTCCGCTGCAGTTCCTGCTTCAACTTTTGCGGATGGATGTCAGCCAGCTTCATGATTTACAATCTTCAAAAGCTGCTTCTGCCAACATGTGGATCTTGTCAAGGTGTTCAGTGGTGTTTAGGGAGCTTTAGAAGTAAATCCTGTCTTTTACACAAGTTCATTTCCCCCTATTCCCCCTTCTCCTAGCCTTAATTTGGCTATGGCCTTGGCTTCTTTGTTCTTTCATGACTAATATTGCCATCTGTGACCATTACATATTGACATAGCAATGTAACATATGAAACACAGAAAACCTAAAAGTTTGTATTCATCTTAACATTTGTTGCTTAAAGCAAGAATCCTTTTTGCAATCACCGGAAGCCCTCTCATTTTTTTTCAGATCTCTAATATGCTGCACTACATCAACACCTTTTGCTATTGTTATTTATTCCAAATGGAATGTCTTTTTGCAGAGATAGTTCCACTGGCACTGCATGAATACATGCAGTATTAGTCTTTAAACAAAGAAAAAAAGTGTGACATTTAACTTAGCTGCTATTAGTAGCAGATATATCTATGATCAACCCAAATCTATTTTTGAGATAAAATCCTACAGAGGACACTAACTGAACCACTCCCAAAATTGAATTATGACAGCTGCCTCCAGGAACTAGATTCTGGTCCAGCAACAGTTCAACCGCCAGAGATGATTACAAACATGGCTCAGTTTGAGTTCATTTATATGCTTAAGAAAATATATAGGGTGGAGGAAGGCTAAGAACAGGTGCAAGAAAACATATTCTAACTAAATATATATTTGAAGCTGATGTGATGAAAGGTGGAGATCTTGCATTTTTCCATTTTATACCACAGGATGGACAAATACAAACAATGACCTAACAATCAAGACTCTCAGCCCTTTATATATATTATTGTGTATCAATGTGTTGGGTCAACTAAATGCTTCATTCTCTTAAAACCCAAGTAGCAGAAAGAGTAGTATAACAGGATAGTTAACAGATTACTGGGAATGGAGGAAATTTGCCCTGATACCCTGAATTCACTATAATATACATGGCAATCTGAAGAGAAAAGGAACAATTATTGCATTGTTTGCTACTTCCATGCTGCCCAGAATGAATAAATGCCATTGAAAGTTACATTACATAAAATCAACGTTCTCCAGCATAGGTACCTCTGGATTTCCCAGATTTCTCCACATTTCTACCTGTTGCTGAGAATTATGGGAACTGAAAGCAACACAACCTGTCAAGCACTCATGCCACATCATGCAGTGTCAACTTATTTAGTTAGGAAAAAATTACTTTAATTACAGTCATAACTCCTAGTTATGAATGTGTATAGAAAAATACATTTTATTGACATCAATAAGATTTGTCCCTGTTTTTCTTAGTTGTTATATAATTTTGTGTTTTAATGAAAATTATACACACACACACACACACACACACACACACACATATGCTGGTCTTGTTGTATTTGGGTCTTTTCCCGTGTAAGATTGAGATTGTCTTGGCAACGTTTCAACGAGGCCTCACTCATCATCTCCAGCCTGAAGATGGCGAGTGAGACCTCATTGAAACATTTCTATAGTAGATAGATAGATAGATAGATAGATGGATGGATGGATGGATGGATGGATGGATGGATGGATGGATGGATAGATAGATAGATAGATAGATAGATAGATAGATAGATAGATGGATAGATATACTATAGATATATGTATATATACTATACACACACAAACACACACACACACACTAAGAGGAGACCTGAATAAACTACAACTCACACAACCAACATGGCTAACAGTTCTTTTATTCATGTCATTTTTGTGAAATGTAAAACCATGGAAATGCTGAATGACTCATATGGCAAGCTTCAGTTAATATGACACATTAAGTCCTGAACATGAGAAACTCCCTTTGCCAACAGCATGAGAGAAAGACTTGTTTTCCCATTGTATACAATGTCTCAGCCCACTGGGTTATGTTTCTAATATTCCTATTTATTCAAATATAATGTACCTAAGGTCAAATTGAGAAGATGGGTACCTTGCCTTGAACTCACTAAAAACAAATGCAGGATAAATATCAAATAAATAAAAAGGTCCTATTTTTAATGAGCTGCCCAAAATCATTTTACAGCATTGATTCAAGAAGAATGTGGACTGTATTTGTTTATGTAGCCCTGCTGATTCAGTGAATCTGTATTTCGATAACAGTGTGTTTGTGGTGGAAAGGGAAGCAGGCAGAAGAATTTGAATTAATCAGACATTTCTGAGGGAAGACCAAAAGTGAAATAAATATAGTCAAATCTCATGATGCTTTATCTTGAGAAGTTGGCATGCTTTATCTTGAGAAGTTGGCATATAGTTGGACTATTTTCTTAGAATCACAAGATAATTGCTGACCAAGAAAATTAGGAGTATTCTATAGCATTTATAACCAAACTTAAAGAAACATATCCCCTGACAAGTTCTGTGTTATTATAGTTTATTCAAGCTAAAATAGAATTAAACAATTATCTTAAGAGTATAATGAAAAATTACCAATGAACTGAGAAATTACAAATATGAACACAGCTTGGGCACATGGGCTCTAACACAATAATTTGGGCCATAGGTTTTGGCATAAGATTATGGCTCAATGGATGTCAGAGTATTTTATTGTCTAAATTGTTAAACAAACTGTAAGGTCCCATATATTTCTACAGGGAGACTGGCATTTTGGTGGGAGGAAGGGGGAAGGAATGGAGTGATCTGTATATGAAGTTTCTGTTTCTGCATTACTGTGTTAATCTCTATAGGAAGTTTCTGTTTTGCTGTAATGGTGTAGTGTGGGAGGGGTTTGGTTAGCATTGCTTTAAATAGCTGATTTTAAGTGAAAATCTTCAGTTCTTGCCTAGATCAGTTGTTATCACAAACCTTTCAATAAAAGCTCCCTTTGGAACAACTGCAGTTTCAAGAGTTCTGCTTTCCTGGTAAGATTGGAGAGGCAAGACCTTACATTAGGGGATCAAGACACACTATGTCTGCCGAAGGTGGTGACTACGAGGAGGCTGAACACTGGGGGAGAACCCCACCTCCCAAAAAATCTCAATTGAGGCCCTCAATGCCTGGGTCGAGGAGAACATTGCCGTAAGCATCCCTACCAAGCTGAGGTACTCCATTGGTGTTGAGAAGATGGAAGGGTAGGGTGGCAGATTCAAAGATGCCACCCTTACCCATGGGAGCCAACGACCTGGTTGGAAACAGGAGATGGGAGACCTTTATGACAATGATGAACTGGAAGGAGTCCCAGACCAGCCCAACCAATTCCTGAGGGAAGCCATGAAACTCATGAGGGAGACCATCCATGACATGCGAATCCAGGATGCCCAGGCTTGCACTGCAGGTCAGTTAGCAGTACAAAAGGGGACTACCGATGAACAAAACCCCAGGGCATTGGCTGAAACCAAGGGGGCTACTGATGAACCCATTTCCATCATGGAAGATCTGCCCAGGAGATATCTCAATGCAAAGTAAGGCTTGCAAATCGATGAGAGAAGGCTTCCACTCTTACAATGGAAGGAGCCCTCTCGGCATTAAATTCAATGAGAATCCCCAGCAACTGGAACTTTTCCTCACACACATATTGATCTACATGCAGGAGTATGGGAGGGATCTCCCTACAGAAGGCGTCAAAGTCAGAGTTTTCACTCTGGCTCTAGAAGAATTAGCTGAATGTTGGATGGTGAGCCTCAGGGCTGTCATGCCATAATGCATATGCACCAGAGCTCTGCAACTTCAATCGTTTCATGACAGCCCTGAGATTGAGATTTGAGGACCCCCATACCGACCGCAAGGCTATAAACTGTATAAGGCACACGAGGTGCTACATGAGCACTTGTATAGGGAGTTTTGGTTTATCTTGATAAACTAAGATTCAACATTTTAAATTGGTGCAGGAGGTTTTGAAGAAATTAAGGGCAGCTGTTTGCCAAACTCTCCAAATGTGATTTTTACCAAGATAGGATAGATGTCCTAGGGTACAGAATCTCTCACCAGGGGGTGGAAATGGACCCTGCAAAAGTTAGAGTAGTCCTCAAGTGGGGAAAAAACCCATACTCACAAACAATTGCAGAGCTTCCCTGGGGTTCACTAACTTTTATAGGCAGTTTGTCCAGTGGTGGGATTCAAATAATTTAACAACCAGTTCTCTTCCCTATTGATTTCTTCCAACAACCAGTTCACCAAACTGCTCAGAAAGTTAACGGTTCTGCTGAAGTGGTGCAAACTGGCTAAACCCCACCACTGAGTTTATCCCTTCTTTTGCCCAAATACTGTTGTCAATTACAAATCTGTTAAAAATCAAGAGCGTAGATAAACCAAAACCTAACCACTGAATTGGACTAGGGACTGCCAAGCAGCATTTGAAAAACTGAAAAAACTCTTTTTGGCTGAACCTGTATTAAAATACCCAGACCCAGAAAAACCATTTGTAATCCATCATGCCAGTGATGTGGCAGTCGGTGCTGTTTTACTCCAAGAGAATGAAGAAGGCAAATTACAACCATGTGCATACACCTCTAGGAAATTAACTGAAACTGAACAGAGATGGGCAAAATGGGAAAAGGAGGCTTTTGCGGTAAGGTTGGTACTCCTAATTTGCAGACATTTCTTGGAAAGAAGTAAAATACCTTTCCAAGTATGGACCGACCACAAGAACTTGGAAGCACTCATAAGCTCATAGAAAATGTCTCCAAAACAAATCCAATGGGCACAGTACTTCCACTGCTTTAATTTCACTTTGAAGTATTTACCGGGAGGAGAAAAACTTTTTGGTAAATGCCTTGTCCAGACTACTGCAATACACAACAGTGTCAATGCAGAAGTAATTAAGCCCATGATCCCAACCTCCCAATTAGCAGCTAAGGTCATCACCCTGTCAGGCCTGCAGCCATGTTCCTTTTTGATCTTTGACCTGCCACACTTTCTATTATTCTGCTATGCTGTTTCTCTGGTGGGGAATTGGGAGGGGGGATAGTACGGAGTTAAATAGTACGTAGCCAAAATAAAATTCCTTTCTAGAATGCCAAGCTCATCCTTTGTCTTAGCACCTCTGCACCTGACTGGAACTGGATGGGTGGAACTGCCAGCGTGGCAGTGGAAGATTGGACCATGTGACAGACTTGTGAGTGTAGGGGCAAGATCATGAACTTTAACCTGGATGGGGAAAACTGAAAAGCTTCAGATTCGGGTTTTCCCAGTTGTGCCAACATGGCTCTCTTAATAAATTGGAACTTTGAGCAATACTTTGCCTTTGACTCCGATTTAATTTTGGATGCTATTTGGAATGCTGAAATTCACCCAAATCTTTGTTGGGGTGCTGGGAGATTGGGACTTTGATCGGGGTTCTGAGTCCCAACACTAACCCGGGCAGTGAAAAATCTCAGTGAAGATGGAGGAGGAGGGGAAAGCTACGAGGAAAGCAGCAGATGACAGATTACCTATCTATGTTGAGACTATCTATGTGCCTTCCAAGGACGTGATGGAGGTGGCAGAGGCGGCAGAAGCTGCAGAGAGGGAACGTCAGCTGGGAGCCAGATGCAAAGATCTAACCCCTAGGCCTCCCTTGCAAACGGAATTAGCTCCAAGATAAAGCCTCAGGATTTATTGCATCTAGGGCATTGCTGCTGGTGCCGCAGGGGGTTGCAACCTCGGCACATGACTGGAGGAGACCAAAGAAAACCCCTCTAGCCAATCTGATGATTGGAGATCCCAGTCACCCTCACACAGTCATTCTCTGACTGGCCTCCCAGACCAATTTGGAGAGCTGAACATGAATGGAATCAACCCTCACCTTAGCTCAGGACCACCTAGGTGGACCCTGGCCCAGCCCATGTTCTCCTTCCCTAGTAGAGACCCTGGCCCAGCCCATGTTCTCCTTCCCTAGTAGAGACTCTGGAGTGGAGATCTTTGCTCCTTCCACACAACGACAAGAGGGTCAGGTCAACACTTTGCAGCTGAAGCAAAACTAACATCAGAGCTGCTCCACCAGGACTCAGACAGGCCCTCCACCAGGATGGGGAAGTCAATCCAGCCAGAATCAAGGCGCTAGGGTATATCTCCCCCTAGCCAGACATTAATGTTTGGGCTACGGCCTGCGAATCAAGCACCATCAGCGTGGGCTTTCTTCCTGGGCCATGGATGGGCGCAATACCAATGGACGCCTGTCCCTCCTCAGCAGATGGCACCATTTCAGATAACTAGGCAAGGGCAACCTCAGGGGATGACCCCACAACCAGTTCCAGCCCCACTTATGCCACAGGGGCAGCCCCCAGCTGCAATGTCCCTACAGGCTCTTGCCCAACCTCAGCTGCAGGGAGCGGCCCAACAAGGGGGGCCATTGCCCCAAGCAGCTGCCCAACCACAGGTTCAATTTCAGCCACCAGCCCCACTGGCTCCCGCACCCCCTCAATTTTGGGCAATGTTTGATGGGACCCCAGGGAAGCTAGCTTATTTCCTAAATTGAGTCTGGGCACACATTGATCAATTTGGGGAACAGTACCCTTCCAATAGAGAATTGATCTCGGCAATATCAGAAGGGATGAATGAGGGGGAAGCTGCAGAGTGGCTAGTGGAGCTCCAAGATGAGGCAGCTCCTGAGTTAGAACATGCAGATGGGTTCATCCAACTAATGAGCACCCGATTTAGTGATGTGGGCCAACACGTGGAAGCAGAAGAGCAGATCCAGGGATTGTGACAGGCTGGCCACCCCATGAAGGAGTTACAGTAGTTTTGGAGTTTAGGAGAACAGCTGGAAAACTAAAAGACTGGCCAGAAAGACTCCTGGTGCACACGTTCAAAAATGCCTTAGACCCTGAGGCTTGTGGCATAAGGGGGTTTCCAGAACAGATCCAGAATTGATACACCACCGCAGTCCTTCTGGACCATGATCTTCTCTCCCATTGAAAGCCCACTGCAGAAAAACCCACTAGAAGACTTTTGGGCTGCCGAACACAGATGAAGCAAGCTGAGAAGCCTCCCCCCTCCCCTCGGGGGAATAATAAAATGCTACCGGTGTGGTCAACCTGAGCACAGATTGTTGGAGTGCCTGGCTCCGGCCCCAATCTCACAAGCGCTTACACCAATCACCAGTGGGACAAAGAGAAGGCCTGAAAGCCACCCAAAAAAAGTCATCTGACCCAACAACATGAGAAATCTGAACCCAAGCCAATGGGGAAACTCCTCCCACTTAAGAGGAGGAGTGAAGATGACCTGATGGTAAGCACACCCATTCACCCCTTTGCCATCAAAGCCAAGCTCAAAGTGCCCAAAATGGGGGTAGAAGGAGAAGCTGGCATAATCATGGACACTGGCTGCACCCGATGCTTAATCAGCATGTCCGTCGTGAAGCAGCTAGGCATATGCACAAGACTCCTAGCTCATCCCATTTGGTTTGAGCAGGTGGATGGAATGCTAATTGGTGGGGTACCAGCCAAACTAATTACTGACTTGATAAAGTTGCAGATAGGGCCGCCACTATGAATTCTTCAGATTCATCATAGCTCCAAAAATTCATCAATCAATCATCTTGGCTGGACAAGTGGATACTTATAATAAAGTGGAAGGATGACATTTGGAAATTGATTATAAGCTTTGGGCCGCTACCATCAGTGAAGCCAAAGGTCTACCCGGAGACTATCGAACCCAATAAAGCAGACCGTCCAGAGCCTGCAGCCCCTGCAGCAGACACAAAACCCCCAGGAATCCAGCAAGTGCCAAAAGAGTACTGGGACCTGGCAGGGGTTCTCAGTGAGAAAGATTGTAACTATCTCCCCCCTTATCAGCCCACCAATTGTGCAATAGAATTCATATCTGGGTCTACCCTACAAAGCTGAAAATGTACTCTATGACTCCCAAAGAGATGGTAGAATTAACATTGACATCAATTTGAAGCGGAGCTTTATTGAACCAGCTAAGTCAGAAGTAGCAGCCCCAATGCTCTTCAAAGAGAAGAAAGATGGTGGGGTTCATCTCTGCATTGATCTGCGGGGGATAAACACTGTATGTGTAAAGAACACCTATCCCCTCCCCCTCATGAACCACTTGGCTAAAGGTGAGGTGTCCATCAAACTAGACTTGTGAGAGGCGTATTACCGCATACATATCAGGGAGGGAGATGAATGGAATACCATCTTTAACTGCCCCTTTGGCAGTTTTCAATTCAAGGTTATGCCATTTGGGCCACAAGGGGCCCTTGCAGTCTTCATGAAGTATGTAAATGAGGTGCTACATGAACACCTATACTGAGGAGTGCTTGTTTATCTTGATGACATCTTAGTTTTTTCTGAGACCCTAGAAAAGCATGTGATGCTGGTACGACAGGTCCTGGAAAAACTTCTAGCCACCAAACTATACACACAGTTATCAGTGTGAGTTCCACAAAACCTCACTATATTACCTTGGCTATTGCATCTCCAGCAAGGGGATAGAGATGGATCCAGGAAAAGTGAAAGTTGTGTTAGACTGGAAACCTCTAAGTACTCGCAAACAGCTACAAAGCTTTCTTGGATTTGCTAATTTCTACAGGCAATTCATCCCAGCTTTTGCAGAAATTGCTCTGCCATTGACTGAATTGTTAAAGACTGGGCCTTCCTCAACAAAGGCAAAGGCAAACCAACCCCTTGGGTGGACAATGAACCGTCAAAAGGCATTTGAAAAATTAAAATAGCTCTTTGCCCAAGAGCCCATACTGCAACACCCCAACCCAGAACAGCAATTCATAATCCAGACATGTGGTAGTGATGTGGCTGCAGCAGCAGTGCTGTTGCAAAAGAATAAAGGACACCTCTTGCCATGTGCTTACATCTCCAAAATACTCACCCCTACTGAAAGGAGGTGGACCATTTTGGAAAAAGAAGCGTATGTAGTCAGGTGGGCCCTGTTCACTCGGAGACATTTCCTGGAGGGGGGCACTATGCCATTTGAGGTCTGGACTGATCATAAAAACCCTGAAGCCCTCAAAAGCCCTTGAAGACTGTCACAAAACCAGGTTCTCTGGGCACAATACTTCTGAAGGTTCAAATTCGAACCGAAGCACATCCCTGCAGGGAAGAACTTTCTGGCAGATGCCTTATCAAGAAAACTGCAGTACAACAGTAAGAAGGAAGAAGTGGGTCACCCCATCCTTTCTCCTTCCAACCAAAAGGTGATCCAAGTCACCACCAGAAGCCAGTCTAACTGGCCACCTACCTTCTGCCAGTACAAACTGACCGCAGCAATGAAATCGGCACTTCCAGCAGACCCATGGCTCAACAACAACAAGGACATCCTGACAATGAAAGATGGCTTAGACCCGAAGGGATCCAAACTGTACATTCCCGTGAGCTTGAGGCTAGAAGTACTACAGCGAAGCCAAGATGTGAAATTAGGAGGCTACTTTGGATTCCTAAAAATGCTCCACCTTACCAGGCATCAATTTTGGTGGCCAAAAATGAAAGCAGAAGTGGAAGATTACGTAAAAAGCTGTGTCACTTGCGCATCCATGAAAATATGGCCAGATAAGCCCCCTGGACTACTGCAAGAGGTGGCCAACCATAGCCGACCATGGGAAGAGATTGCAATGGACTTCATCATTGAGCTCCCAGGTAATAAAGTAATTTGGACAGTCATTGATCTATTTTCCAAGCAAGCCCATTTCATTGTTTGCTCAGGACTACCAACCTCAAAGAAGCTAGCGAAAATGTTTGTTAAATACATTTACCACCTGCCCAAATGACCAGGAGGATCATCTCAGAACACGGAGTTCAGTTCACCACCAGGTTCTGGAAAGAGTTCCTGAGGTCCATTGGGTCCACACAAGGACTGAGCTCAGCTTTTCCTCTGAGTACAAAAGGAGCAGTGGAAAGGACCAATGTGATGGTGGAACAATACATCAGTTGTTATGTGGACTACCAACAAGACAACTGGTCAGATTTGCTACCATTCGCTGAAGTTGCATACAACAACACTGTCCACAGCAGCACTGGATTAACTCCTTTTCAAGTTACCAGTGGCATGGAATTTGTTCCTATGTCTGAACTGCCCAGGGAACCTCCCTCTTCCATGTCTCTGACTGAATGGATGGACGCTCGAAAAACTGGGTGGAAAAATACAAAATAAGCTCTAGCAGAAGTAGCAGAAGAGTACAAGAAACAAGCTAATAAACACCACTCGCTCCAACCTCCTTTCTAGGTGGGGGATAAAGTTCTCTTGTCTACCAAACACATAAGATTAAGAATGCGTAGCAAGAAATTTGGCCCAAAATTTCTAGGTCCATTCCCAATAGTGAAGATAATTAACCCAGTTATGGTTTAACTCAGTCTACCCAGAATTCTAGGGAAAATTTACCCAGTCTTTCATTGCAGCTTATTGAAGCCAGTAATTGGGTCCAGCATAAGACCATCCATCCAGCCTCCCACTTCTCCAGTAGTGATAGAGGGAGAAACACACTATGAGGTGAAGAAAATTGTAGACTCGGAGAGGAGGGGCCAACATCGCGACGACACAATGTGCGGTCTCGACTGTCCCGAGACCGCCGTTTATTCTTTTATTGCTACATGGTCCCAACGGACCTAAGCCATCCCGTAGAGATGGTGACAGGGAGACAAATCCTTGCTGCTCTCAGGGACATCACAAAGTCCCTGATTGACCCAAGGGAAGTGCTCCAAGTTGGCGATAAACAGACAGCCCTATGCTGACAAAGTCGGAGACAGCTCTGGAAAGAAGGCTGCTGAAAGTGAGTCCATCTGGTGAGGCTTTTTTCTTTTTGAAAATGATTGCCCAAAGGAAATTTTTTAAAAGATAAATTAGTCCTTTAAATAAAGAATAAAGCGGCGGAATTTATCTTTATTGCACTGTCTTGGAAAGTTTTTTATTTCTCTTTCTCCCTGTTAACGATGTTTTGTGGATTGAAGTGACTGTAACGTTTTTTGTTTCTCCTCGTAAGTGAACAAACTGGTTTTTTTTTTCTCCTATTTTCCGCTGCCTTATTTGTTGGCTGGAACTAAAACCTATTTTATTTCAATCTTTCTTACTACTTCTCATCAACTCTTATTAAAGACTTTTAAAGACTTTTGCTCTCCAAAAGCTTGAGATAAATAGGAGAAGAATTGAATCGGCCATTTGGAAATTAGAACTAGGTTTTTTTTCTCTTTGAAACATTGTATCCTTTGTTCTCTCTGTTTCCGATTCCACTGATGCTGTAACGAAGAGCTTCGCAGTCATGCAGCTTTGGAGTTTAGCAGCTTATCTTGTGTAATTTGATAAGAAGCCTGGCCAAGGGCAGAATTGTTTTTACAAGTGTCTTTTTTAAAAACACTCTGGGCAAGAAAAGGAATTTTTTTTCTCCTTGCTTTTTTTAAATTTGGAAACATGTATGGGGTAACACTGAGTCTTCAAGATTTGTTGATCGAAATTCAAAAGTTATCTGAGAGATGGGATAAGAAATTGGATAAACTATTATTTCCTACAATAAAAAATGATGGAGTTGGAGTCCCAAAAAATAAAGAAATGAATGAAGATGAAGAAGATAAGGGTAAGAAAACAGATGAATTTAAAGATGGAGCAAGCTTGGGTGAAAATGGAAGAATATGGAAAAGTGAACTTGATATGCAGGAGTTCTATCCCTTTTTTCAAGAAACAGAGGGGGGGGGGAAGTGATGATGATAGAACTATGAAGAGAAACTGCTCCAGAAATACGTTTAATCAAAGACATGATAATTTTAATATCAATTCAAGGGCAACAAGGTTTTTTGAGAGATCTTTCAAGCAAAAAAGTGTGGAGAGAAGTTTATAAAAACCTTAAAAAGGAACTAATAAGAAGATTAACACAACAACTGGCAAAAGAGACAAGATTTTTTTTTACTGGAAAGATACAGGTTGATAATGAATGTTGATGATTAAAAATTTAATAAATCTGCAGTGATTAATAGATAGTAACCTTAATACTTTATAGATTTTTCTTAGATTGTTTTCTAAATGTCTATTCACTAAAAAGTAATACATTATGACAATAATAATGAAATAATAACTTTAATCAGTTAAAATAAATTGGATATAAATAGCAAATTGGGACCTGGGGGGAAAAAAACCTTATGAATGTCATTAACAAATCTTTGTTTAGATTTTATTATAAAGAAGTAAATCTCTCTCGAGTCTAATGAGAGGAGAGGTGATATAAACAGTAAATAATACTTAGTTACCTATAATAACAATGACAATAGTAATGAAATAATGATTATGACTATTAAAAGCCATTTGGATATAAATTGCAAATTGGGACCTGGGGGGTGGAACTTATAAAACTTATTATCAATTGATTTCTTCTTTTTTTTTAGAATGTGTTATAAGATGTAATGCTACAGGAGATTTGTTGACATTGTTAATGAATGCCAGTGGGTGGTTGTGTTTTTGAATGCAAATGATATCAGATAAAAGCATGTTTAAATAATTTTAGTTAAATGAGAATGGCAGTGTATTGATAGCAAAATACATGAAGATTTTTGATGTAAAATGTATTATTCAATGGGAAGGAAATATAAGTAATAATTACAATGGAAACGCATGAAAACTGTTTGTAACCAATCGACACGCTTTCGACAGGATGTAATGAAGGATGATTCTTTTTTGTGTTTTTGTTTATTTGAAACAATAAAAAAAAATTTAAAAAAGAAAATTTTAGACTCCAGTTGTATGGGGGTCATTTACAATTTTTAGTGCATTGGAAGGGGTACCCTTTGTCCGAAGCTACTTGGGTAAAAAGTTGGAATCTAAAAGCTGATAAGTTAGTAAAACAATTCCATGATAAATTCCCTGATAAGCCAAGAGAGGTGGTTAGTTATTTTATGTTAACCCCTACTTTATTTTCTTTTCAGGAAATGGTTGTCTTCTGAGGAGAGGCCACCTGTCAGGCCTGCAGCCATGTTCTTTTTGGATCTTTGGCCTGCCACACTTTCTATTATTCTACTATGCTGTTTCTATGGTGGGGAATTGGGAGGGGGCATAGTACAGAGTAAAATACTATGTAGCCAAAATAAAATTCCCTTCTAGAATGCCTTTGTCTTGGCACTTCTGCACCTGACCAGAACTGGATGGATGGAACTGCCAACGTGGCAGTGGAAGATTGGACCCTGTGATGGACTTGTGGGTGTGGGGGCAATATTATGAACTTTAATCTGGGTGGGGAAAACCGAGAAGCTTCAGATTCAGATTTTCCCAGATGTGCCACCATGGCTCTCTTAATAAATTGTAACTTTGAGCAATACTTTGTCTTGGACTCTGATTTAATTTTGGATGCTATTTGGAATGCTGACACACACACTCTCAGGTGAAGAACAACCCCTCTACCTTAAACAATGCCACCACTACAGATTTCCCCAAAGCCTTAGAAATGGATGAGTGATTTAGTGCCAATAAACATACTTGTATAATAAAAGAGGGGTTAGCTGGGATGGGAAATAAGCTGTATGTGCCAGCAAAGGAAAGACTGAGAACTGTGCAAGTTTGTCATGACTCCAAATTAGCTGGTCACTTTGGTTTTGTAAAAATATTACATTTACTGAAACAGCAATTCTGGTTACCTTCATTAAGAAAGGACATAGAAAGGCTTGCTCGTGTGAGTGACGAGCCAACGTTGCGATGACACATTGTGCGGTCTTGACAATCTGAGACCAACATTGATACTTTTATCGCTGAACAGTCCATATGGACCTAAACTGTCCCAAAGAGACGGTGAACAGGGAAACAAATCGTTGCTGGTCTCAGGGACATTGCAAAGTCCCTGATTGACCCAAGGGAAGCTCTCCAAGCCCGCGGTAAACAGACAGCCCAGGCTGACAAAGTCGGAGACGGCTCCCGAAAGAAGGCAGTGAAAGTGAGTCCATCTGGTGAGATTTTTTTCTTTGAGAATGATTGCTCAAAGACACTTTTTAAAAAAAGATAAATTAGTCCTTTAAGCAAAAGAATAAAGCGGCAAAGTTTATCTTTATTGGACTGCTTTAGAAAGTCTTTTTTTCCTATTTCTTTGTAACAATGCTTTGTGGATTGAAGTGATTGTAATGCTTCCTGTTTCTCCTCTTAAGTGAATGAATTGAATTTTTTTCCTCCTATTCTGTGCTATCTTATTTTTTGGCTGAACTAAAACCTTTTATTATTCTACCAATCCTCCCTACTACTGCTTATTAAACTTCATTAAAGACATTTAAAGACCTTTGTTTTCCATAAGCTTGAAACAAATAAGAGAAAGTTGAATCTGCCACTCAGAAGCCAGAACTTGTTTTTTTCCTTTTTTGAAACAATGTATCCTTTGTTCTCTTTCCTTTGATTTTATTGACTCTGTAACTGGAGGCTTTGCAGCTTACTTGTGGAAACTGATAAGGAGCCAAGGGCATGGATTGTTTTGGCAAGTGTCTTTGTGAAATATCTTGGCAAGGGAAGGAAAAGAAAAGAAGAAGATAAAACTCTTCCTTTTTGAAAAAATTAAAAGAAGTCCTTAAGTCATTTCAAAATAAAGGTACTTATATACACAAAAGAGACATTGAAGGCTAGAGTGGCAGTGGATTTTAGACTTTTTTTCTTCTTTCTCCTCTCTTCTTTTTTTCTTCTTGGAAATATGTACCAATATGCAGATGAGGAAATCTTAAGTTTTCAAGATTTTTTGGTTGGAATTCAAAACATATTGGAAGGATTTGGGAGATTTGAGAAGAAGTTGGATAGACTATTGTCTTGTACAGCAAAAGATGAAGGGGTTGGAGCCCCAAAAATTAAAGAAGAGAATGAAGATATAGAAGATAAAGATAAGATAACAGATGAACTTACTAATGGAGCATTCATGAGTGAAAGTGGAAAGAAGAGAATATGGAAAAGTGAATTTGATAATCTAGAGCTCTATCTCTCGTGTCAAGATATGGAATTGATGATGGAATTAAGAAGAGAAACAGTTCCAGAAATACGTTTGATAATCAAAGATACGTTAATTTCAATACCAGTTCAAGGGCAACGAGACTATTTGAGAGATCTTTTAAACAAAAAAGTGCAGAGAGAAGGTTTTAAAAACCTTATAAAGAAGTTAATAAGAGAATTAACACAACAACTGGCAAAAGAGATAAGACTGTTCTGTTACTGGAAAGATACAGGTTGATAATGAATGTTGATAATAAAAAACTTAGTTAATTTTTGATGATTAATAAGTAAGACTTTGTAGATGCCTTTAGATTGTTTCTTTAAATGTTTATTTGTTAACAAATAATTCATTACAATAATAATAATGAAATAATAATTTTAACTAGTAAAAGCAATTTGGATATAAACTACAAATTGGGACCTGGGAAAAAGATTTATCAATTTTACTAACAAATTTTTGTTTAGATTTTGTTATAAAGATGTAATCTTTCTTGGGTCTGATGAGAGGAAATGTGATAAAAATAGTAAATAATTTTTAGCTAACTACAATAATAACAAGGATATGTTAGTGGATAATATTTAACGATTTTTATTTGTGTTGGCACTGATAAAAGCAATAAAAGCAATAAGCTTTAAATAGTGAGTTGGGGGGAAAGGGGGGCGGTGTTTAGATATCTTATTAATTGATTTTTTTTCAGAGTATGTTATAAGAGGGTAACAATTGGAGGTTTATTGGAACAGTTAATGAACGCCAGTAGGTGGTTGTGTCTTTAAATACAAATGATTCCAGATAAAAGCATGTTTAAATAATTCTAGTTAAATGAGCATGGTGGTACATTGATAGTAAAATACAGAAAGATTTTTGATTTAAAATGTACAATTCAATATGAAGGAAGTATAAATAATGATTGTGGTAGAAACACATGAAATCTATTTGTAACCAATCGACACGCTTTCTACAAGATGTAATGAAGGATGATTCTTTTTTTGTGTTCTTGTTTAATTAAAACAATAAAATTTTTAGGAAAAAGAAAAAAAGAAAGGACATAGAAAGTTATATAGCAAGCTGCCCCATTTATGCTGCTGCTAAACACAGGCCGGGGAAAAACCCTGGTGTACTGCAGCCAATGGCAGAGATCTCCATGGATTTCATTGTTGAATTGCCTGAGAGTTCTGAAACACAGTGATCTGGGTTGTCACAGATCTTTTCTCAAAACAGGTTCATTTAATCCCATGCCAAAAGATCCCTTCGGCTAAAGCCTTGGCTAAACTATTTTTGGTCCATATTTACCACTTGCATGGGGCCCCATGACGTGTTATTTCATACAGAAGAGTCCAATTCACATCCAAGTTCTGGAAAGCTTTTTTGAATCTACTTGGGACTGAGCAGGGACTTAGTTCTAGTCATCATCTGCAGGACCACAGAATGAATGGAGTCAGTTTTGGAACAGTACCTGTGCTGTTTTGTTAATTATCAGTAGGACAACTGGACCGAATTACTGCCTTTTACAGAAGCAGCCTATAATAATGCAGTTCATGCTAGCACACATTTTACCTCTTTCGGAGTGGCCACAGGGCAAGAATTTATTGCTATGCCTCAGTTACCCTCACATGAAACAGATATACTCTCCTTGAAACAATGGATCCATCATTTGCAAACCATTTGACTGGTGGCCCACAAAGCCTTGAATGAAGCCAAGGCTGTCTGTCTGTCTCTCACTCACTCACTTAATCACTCACTCTGTGTGTGTGTCTCTCTCTCTGTGTGTGTCTCTGTCTGTTTGTCTGTCTGTCTGTCTGTCTGTCTGTCTATCTGTCTCCGGACCCCACACATCTTTCACAGCTGCCTTGTTTCCAACTGGGGGGATCCATGCAGAGGATTTCTCCCCCCACCCCGCCAATTGGAAATGAGGCAGCTGTCAAAGACAAGGTAGCGTGCCCCACAGAAGAAGGAATGGGAGGGGAGTTCGAGCCAGCCGCCGGTTGGGCCAGGGCAACCTTCTGCATGCCCACCCGCTCGCCAGACAAATGGTGGCTGGGTGGTCGCTTTGCTAGCCCCGCTGTCCTGGCCATGTGGCGCCTGCGGCCACTGCTTACCTTGAAGGTGACATCGTGGAACTCACCGCTGCTGCTGAGGGAGTGCCGGCTGGGCAGCACTCCCCATTGGATGCCCACTCCTGGGCTGCACCCATGCCCCTGCCTGGCTTGCCTGATGAAGCGACGGCAGTGCATTGCTGGGTGATGGGCAGGGCAGGGATGGCATGGCACTGCCGCCCTTGCCCCTGGGGCTCTTCTTGCATGCTGCCTGGTGCTGCTTCAGGGCGTCCCGGCCACTGGCTCCTCCATGCGCAGCCTCACTCCCAGTGCCACCGGCATCCCATCTGGTGCCCATCCTCAGCAGCACGGTCAGTCTTTTTTGAGGGGGAAATCCCCAGAACGAGGTTGCCCAGCATCCTGAAAAGGTCTGCGCGGGGCTGCAGTGGCTGCAAAGCATTGCATATAGGGCAGAAGTCCCTGAACCCAGTGGGGCAATCCAATTCCAGCAGCCCTCACTAGGGTTTCCCCCTTCCTCCACCCAGCCCTCCTTTGCTTAGGCTTCTTCATCAAGAAGTGGCTTTTGGAGTTAATGGGGCTTGGGTTTCTGGCCCAACAGCCCCTGCCACTTCTGGACGTCTGTTGCAGTCACGAGGAGCCGAGGAGAGCGCGAAGGTTCTCAGCACTCTGGGAAGCTGCAAAAGCAGCTGGGAGAGGTGTGCGGCTTGGTTTAGCCATCCTGGACATTGCAGCAGCCCCAATCTTGGCGTTTTTCACATTGGGGCATGCTGCAAGAGGGGGTGAGTGAAGACCTTTTCCGGCTGCCACAAAGCACTTCCCCGGACTCGCTTTGCTGAGCATGGGGCGTCGGGCCCGCACCTCCCCCACCAGCAATCTGGAAAAGGTCATCACTCCCTCCCTCTTGCAGCACTCTCCGATGTGAAAAATGCTGAGATTGGCATGCTTGGGGCTGCTGCTGCGATGTTCAGGGAGTCTAAACCAAGCCACGCGCCTCTCAGCTGCTTTCATGGCTTCTCAGAACACCGAGAACCTTTGCATTCTTCTCTGCGCTCTCCTCAGCTCCTCGTGACTGCAATAGACATCCAGAAGTGGCGGTGGCAGGGGCTGTCGGGCTGGAAACCCAAGTCCCATTAGTCCCCAAAACCGCAGCACCAGCAAAGAACTTACTTATCCCCTTGGCAGGCAGCAATAGAGAGCCAAGGGCTCTCTATAGGAGTCTTAGAGGCATGGTAGAGATGGGCGGGGGGAGCGAGCGGATGAGTGGCAGCCAGATGGGTGAGGCCGGGGGTGAGCGAGTGAGGGGGCATTCCACCGCTGGAACCGGTTCTAAATGGCATGCTAGATTTGTGGAACCTCTTCTAGCGAACTGGTGAGAACTGGCAGGAACCCACCCCTGGAATGGATTCACAAAAACATGTACATGCCTGTAAATTAGTATGTATATTTTGTACCCTGACAAACCTGGTTGATTTTATGTTTCATTTGTCTCCCCTTCCCTCTTTTGTTCTCTTTTAGGTGTAATTCCTGTTTTTCTAGGAGGTGGCATATGAGGTCCCAGATATTTCTACAGGGACATTGGCATTTTAGGGAGAGGAAGGGGGGAGGAATGGAGTGATCTGTAATGAAGTTTCTGTTTCCTGCATTACTATGTTAATCTCTATATGAAATTTCTATTTTCTTTCCCTGCAATGATGTAGTGGGGGAGGGGTTTGGTTAGCATTGTTTTAATTGCTGGTTTTAAATGAGAAGCTTCAGTTCTTGCATAAATCTCTTGTTATCACAAACCTTTCAATAATAACTCCTTTTGGAACAACTGCAGTTTCAAGAGACCTGCTTTCTTGGGAAAATTGGAGAGGCAAGACCTTACACAAACAAAGCTTTTGCTCATACCGTTCTACACATTTTCCATACAGTTTTTGGCTAAAAAAGAAAAGCATACAAAATGTTTTTAGAAAATAATGCCAAAATAGATAATTTAAGAAAAATGGAAATTTAAAAAATGGGAGGACATTATTGGATGCTCGTAAAACTATTGCCTAGAATGTGTGTCTGTATGTATATTTCTGTGTGTATCTGTACATATATGTATTCATCTCTGTGTGTATGTGTGTTTCAAAAGCATTATTTAAAAAATAAATACTGATTTGTGGTTACATAGGCATTATATTTATAGATAGATTTCTCAGTATCTATTTTAAATACTGCTTTTCATTTTATCTTCACTTTTCTTTTTCAATTCTTTATTGATATATTTAATTCTTTGCTTAAAGATTTGCTTTGTGAACAAAAAACAAAAAACCCACTAATAATAGTGGCTATGAAATAATACCAGAATACAAGATTCAGTGTTTGATGTGGATGCTTTAGTTGTATTGGTAGAAACAAGTTTCTCAGACAGCATTTTGCTTCCAGTTTTTTTAAGTCGAGGAAAGCATTTGGCTATTAGCTGTGCATACACACACAAATAGCCTTTTTAGTAGAGTTAAAAATCTGTGCTCAGATCCATGCAGGAGATTTGTGAAGAAATGCAAGACAGCTATTGTACAATTAATACATTTTGTAACAGGCTGAATGGGTTTCTTCATTGCAAAGATTATCCCAACAAAGGAAAGGACCCAAATAAGGGGAGGCAGCTTATTAGTATCGCACCTTACTGTTCTGATCCCCCTCATCCCACATCAACACACACTCCGAGCCAAAGATAAGTTACAGGATTTATTTACAGACAGACAGGTCCTTGGCAGCAATCCAACACAAATAAACTTCAGCAACAACCCGGCACTGATAAGCATTAGCAACAATCTAGCCTGCCACACTCACAAGACTGTTCTCCCACATTAGTTCATGCGTTGACTTCTGCAAAAGGGCGTGTGCACAAGCAGTCCTTTTATAGTCTGGAGAGGAGTCTAATTACCATCAGCCGAGTGCAATTACCTCCTGTAACTGCGTAACTGTTCCTGACGCCTATTAGTTCTTCGGTGATGAGCATCTAACAACAACTCACTGCTGATGTCTGACTCATCCTCCCTTGTCTCCTCCCCACTGCTCCAAGGCATGACATCAGGAGCATACTCCCTTTGGCTTTCACCATTGTTCCATGCCTCAGGTGCCTCCTGGTGGCCAACCAGCCTCTCTGATCCCTGCTCGGAGTCGGAACCCTGTCCAGGGTCCTCCACATCCTCCAGAGCCGACTCATAGGGACCCTCACTGTCGGAGTCAGGTGGCAGCTCCAATGGCTCCTGCTGGGCCACAACACCTTACTATATTCAGAACATATTTAGTCCAGGGGCAAAGTGCTCTAAAGTCTGAATTTTCCAAAAATGCAAGCCCACCACATAAGAACATGTGTGTTTGTTGAAAATCACCTAGTTATATAGCTTATAAACAAAAAATATATAAATTATGAAAATGTTTCACAGAATTTTGCTTTGATATTGTTGACATAATTTTGTTTATTACAGAGCTATTCTTGGTTTTACTTGTGATCTTCTTCAGATTGCGCTGTTTTGTTTTATCAAAGGTGCTTTTTCAAAAGGCAACTGGACAGTTTTTTCCCTAGGGGGAGGAGGAGGAGAAGGAGGAGGAGGAGGAGGAGGGGAGGAGGAGGAGGAGGAGGAGGAGGAGGAGGAGGAGGAGGAGGAGGAGGAGGAGGAGGAGGAGAAGAAGAAGAAGAAGAAGAAGAAGAAGAAGAAGAAGAAGAAGAAGAAGAAGAAGTAGTAGTAGTAGTAGTAGTAGTAGTAGTAGTAGTAGTAGTAGTAGTAGTAGTTTTGCTTCATCAGTTCTGCAGAATGTGGGCAAACTAATGAAACTTCTTGGAAGAGAAGTGAAACATCTTCTTCCTCAGGGGAAAAAAACCTACCCAGTTGCTTTTTGAAAAAGCACCTTTGAGACAACTATGACCTGGATGACTGAGATTCTCCAACCACACTTATGTTTTGTTTTGGTATCAAAAAGACATGTTTTATTTATTTGTTTGCTTGCTTATTGTTTATTTATGTTTCTATTAATTAAATCAAAATGTAATTTCTCCCCATAACCATCCTTTCATGTTGCTAAGATACTGAAAAATACAAACATGTAGGGAGTGGACAATTAAGGCATTAGGTCCAATCCTCTGCTCAATGCAGGAATTTGAATTAAAGTATCCTTGACATAGTTCTCTTTTCATTCAGTGAAGAACTCACTAGTTCCCTAATTAAAATAAACTGAAAATACACAATCTTATGACATGCTTGTTACATGGTCCTGAGACTTATTATGGGATTCAGTATGTTTGGTGTTTGTTGTGACTGTCAGCCCGGCGAGATAGTCCAGATAGGAAGCACAACCAGATGGACTAATTCTATTGATATTAAGAAAATCTTGAAAGTCTGAAAATACATTTCTTCCCTATTGCCCTTAGAGTTTGATAAAATATGGAAGGTCCCTTTTGAGTTTCCTTTTGGGGCTAAGCTGCCTCTTGTCCAACTGTTCCCTAGCTTTAGCTCTTTTCTCTGTCTCACCAAGTGATTCTTACATACCATTAGGGAGATTTTAAAATAAGGTGAGATTTATTTATTCATTTTCAAGTACAAATAATGTAATAGTTCCACTAATAAAACAAATAAGTGTTCTACTTTGTATAGCCTGTCCTGTATAAGTAAAGGTGGTCTGTCCTGTACCCTTTGCACTTATGTAAAGGTGGACTTGATGTCTAAAATGCTTGCTTCCATGAAAAGCAGGTTAACTCAGCTGAATACAGAATACCAGAGCTTCCTGTGTATATATTATGGCTTCATTCTTCACATTTTACTGAAGTACTGTTGGTTAGGTTAGCAGGATGTTTAGTACTCCTTGTGTTAAAAGATGAATTAGTTTTTTGGCCAGGAAATATAATAAATCTGAAGGTTTGTTGCACCCAAGCTATCCTTTTCAGTTATTATGGGCAGAATACATCCCCAAACAGCTGCTACCAAGTAAAGGGGGGGGGGGGGGAAAGATGCAGCATCTGTAAAAAAAATGCTATAGAGCTGTGGTTCATGGCTGTTACAATTAAGAAAACTGAATTGGGAGGGTCAGCAAGCAAGTAATCATGAAATAGAAGAATCTGTGAAACATTTCAACAGCAATGAACTACTCCCATGGTATCCACTGATCTAAACACATAAGTAATTGGTGGTGATAGTTGAGAGCATTCATATTTGATTAAATGCCACAGCTGCTTATTTTGAAATGAGGGAAGAAGCAAATAACTCTCATGCTTTGACCACAATGATTCTCTCATCAAACTCACTGGAGATGTAGCCACTGGAAAGAAAACAATAGTCAACACTTGAAAGCTGCTTTGTTATTGTGTTTGTGTACTGAAGAACTCAGTAACCAACAAGTGATATAGAAAGAAAATGAATTAAACAGCAGTGGGGGGGAGGGTCATTTTATGACACTTTGCCATGCACTCCGTTAGAAAAAAACTAACGGCAAACTACTACTGAAAAAGGATTTATTCAGTAAAGGATTGCCAGGACTCAAGATTGAGTTAAATAAAATATATACACACATACTCTAACTGAGGACTGGCAGGGAATAGACAAGCTTGAAAATACTCATCATTCACTAGTGTCATAGGCTAATTTATTAGATTTAACTCCTTACATTTTTTTAATTTTAAGGTTTTAAATTGTGTATTACCTAGCTTGCATCTACACTTTGTTCCCTCTTTCATCTCATTAAATATATTTATTATGACTGGGATATTTAAAAATGATTTAGCAAAAGTGCTGTGGGCTTTGTACAGACACAATTATATCTTTGCTACTCATTAAAATACCAAACTTTTTTCAGGGTCCTGGGCCAGTCTAAAACAAATAGGTTCACTACTGTAAGAAAGTACTAACTAAAGTAAAATAATGTATTCAATTAATTATATATACATAATATTAATAATCATTAGTATCTATATTCAGTTTTTCATATTTAACTGGAAATAGTCCTCATTTAGTGACCATATGTGGAACCAGCAATTTGGCATTAAATGAAGCAGTCACTAAGATAAACCATGACTATTATCTTACTTCAGCCATTCCTTTCTTTGCAGATCTATGAAAGTCATAAATGCAAAGATTGGTCATAAAGTTTCTTTTTCCTCATTGGCATAATAATAAACTAAATAAATCAGTCATTAAATGAACTTGTAGAAATTTTGATACAATTTTAGTAGTGTAAGTAACTTTTCCACACTTTTTCATTTAAGTGTGTCAGATTTTATTTTTTTGAAATAACAACAGTATTTTTATAAGCAATTGCTTATCTTTTAAAATATATTTTATTTATGATTCAAAATGCATTATTTCAGCTGTTTATTAATTCAGAAATTTAACTATAGCAGAAGAAAATACTCTTCTGTCATGTCTCAGTCATCCAGGTCATGGTTGTCCCAAAAGTGCTTTTTCAAGGCAACTGGACTTTCTGGTTTTTCTTTAAAGACGTTTCACTTCTCATCCAAGAAGCTTCTTCAGTTCTGACTACATGGTGGGGAATGGAAGGATTTATACTCCTTTCAGATAGCTCATCATTTGCATTTTTTAGCAGGTAGTTAAGGTCACCTGGAGGTTTATCAGTGTCATCAGGGTCACTTGAATGGTGCAAATTGGTGTGGACCCTTCTTGAAACTGGGTAAAAGGAAACTGTGTTTTAGATTGGTGTAGTTGATATTGTATCCTTTCCCTTCTGCTTGATGAATAACTGCTGTTCTGTATTTTGACATAGGATGGGCCTCTTTAATCCCTCCTTCAAACCAGTGAGGTCCTCTCTGATTCAATTTGTAGGACTTTGCTTGTCTTCAAAAGTATAGTCTGTGCTTCCGGAGGGTTTCCGGGTTTGCAGATCCGCCCACGGGCAGGATAGGAATTGCTCACATACCCCGCGCGCAATCCTGGTTGGGTTTTCCCCACTGATCCGGTGGGGCACAGGATGCCATCATGGAGGGGCTCCTGGCCGAGGGGGATGGCTACTCATAGCGAGAGAGGAATCCCCTGTGTCGTGCGGCGGGCCCGGGGGGGCTCCTCCGCATTGCCCTACGGCACCGGGGAGGCCAAGAGGGAGTGAGGTCGCCCGCGGCGTCTTCCGCGGAATGAGGCTAGTCGTAGCGAAGAAAAGCAAAGATACGTGAAGGCGACGTCAGTTGCTGTTGTCGGTTGAGGTGTGGAAACCTTTACCCCCGTTCTCTCCTTACCCTGGCTGAACAGGGGAATAGAAAAACTGGCCGGCCTTTTTAAACTGACTTTCAGCGACCTGTTTTGGAGGGAAGCGTTTGACTGGCGGGGAGGGGGGATATTCCCCTCCCCTTGGACGAAGTGGCTTTATTCGGTTCTTGCTCTCTGCCACCAGAGGAGGAGGTGGGGGGGAGCCATGCAATGAATATCACGCTCATAGCAAAAGCTGGCAGATGTTTGCTCGACTGCTGATTGTGTTAACATGAGGGTGATTGATGTGTGAATTTGAAAACATTTTGGGATTTTGGCCTTCTGATCCCGGAAGCTTGGGCTGTAGGGCAGAGTTGGCTCACTTTCCGTTGTCTTCATGGGTGAGACACTAGAACGACGATGACTCCCCCATAGGAAAACTTCAGGCATTTTGTCTTTGCCTCTCGTGAGGCTACTCAGTATTATAATCTCTTGTTAACATTGGGACTAACTGGCCTTGGAACAAAGGATTTTTACTACTTTATTGCGCAGCGAGCAATGAACTACAGCAAAAGATTCCCTATATGCTTTCCTATCTGCTTGGACTCTCTGCCTCTTAACTTCTCCCTCGGCGCGGTTCTTTCTCTCCCTAAGTTGTTTCCTCTCTGTATTGACATTGTTATCTCTCTGCTCACTATAATGCCACCCAAAAGACCATCCCCGGGGAAGACGGGTTTTGCAGTCTCCGCCCCAACATCTTCAGCGTCCAGCCCCAGCGGACAACAGACTTTAACCTCCTTGCTTCAACCCAAGCCTTCTGAGGTGGACTTCCAGCAGATGTTTCAACAGATCTTAAAGGGACAGGAGGACTTAAAAATCAATTCAAGGAGATGAATGAGCAGCTTAAAGAGAACCAAGACCGGGCGATTAATAACTCACAGAGACGGCTTCCTCTTTTGGAGGAAGAGACGGCTGAGATGAGGGAGGAGGTAGGGGGGATGCAGAAAGGGAACAAAGAGTTAGAGAACCACCAGATTAAAATGGAATTTGAAAGAATGTCCTTTTTCCTTAGGTTTCAAAATGTGATCGAGGCAGATGATGAAGATTTAAGGGACATTATGATAAACCTTTTGGCTGAATATATTTAAAAAGATAAACAACAGATGGGGTGGGACATGGACCTGGTTTATAGAGTAAACTCAGCATACGCTAGAACACATAACGTTCCAAGGGAGGTACACATTAAATTCCTTAGAAAGACCACAAGAGATGAGATTCTGAGTGCACAAAGGGGGCAAGCACTAAAATACCAGGATAGAGAAGTAACCATTCTGAAACAGATCCCTAAGAAAGTGAGAGAGAGAAGAAAAAACTATTCGTTATTAGCAAAGAAATTATACCAGAAAGGGGTGTGGTTCAGATGGCTGATGCCTGAAGGTATGCTAATTTTCTGGGAGGACACAAGAGTTAGAATCAACACAACCATAGAGGCTCAGGCCTTTATGGAAAAAAATAAAGCCCTCCTAGATAAACCTGATGATACTACACCAGACACACAGGACACGGGAGGGGCCGGAGCTCTGCTGTCGGGGGGAGAAGGGGCAACATCGAGAAAACTCAGATCACAAAAATGAACAAGAAAATCTGTTTGATGTAAAGTGATTGAAATTATTTGAAGATAAAAGTTTATATGCTGACAGAATACCATTGACTTGTAATAATCTAATGTATTAATAAATGAAATGTATGAGTACGGGGGGAGGGACCACCTCCTGCATATTGTAACTGCCAAAATTTGTAACTTATTCCACTACCCCTTTCCTTGTCTATTTTTCTTAAAAACCAATAAATTTTTGTTTAAAAAAAAGTATAGTCTGTGTCTTTTTAATGCAGATGGACTGCTGAATCTAGTACTCATGGGTTTGTTCTCCTATGTTGGGCTATGTGTTTATGCAGTAATTGTTTTATTTCCCCAATGTTGCTCAGTTTGTGTGTGGGTGTTTTATCCTTGGGGTGACCAAGCTTCTGCCTTAGTGTATTCTTGGGTTTGAAATGTGCATGTATGTTATGTTGGCTGAAGATCCTCCTGAGCTTTTCGGATACTCCTGTGATATATGGAATTACAATGTTGCTTCATTTATTGTTCTCATCATTGTCTGTTATAGAGGAGCTCCTAAAGGGTCTTTTTTTAAATTTGATGAAGGCTCACTTGGGATAGCCACATGTTCTGAGAGCTTCCTTGATGTGTTTTTGTTCTTTTTCTTTCCCATCTTTGCTGGTGGGCAGGCCAGTTTGGTGCTTCTAACAGAGAGGAAAATTGCCAGACTCCCATGTTGTGCTCCAGTGCATGATGGGAATCAAAATGTAAATATTGATCTGCGTGAGTGGGTTTTCTGTAAACTTCAATGTTAAGGCTTCTGTCTTCTAATGTGTACTGTCAGAGGTGGGTTTCAAAAAGTTTAATACCTATTCTGTGGGCATAGTCTAATTTGTAGATGTGGCTTGACAGTCATATGACTGGGTGGGCATGGCCAACTTGATGTCACTCATCAGGAGAGGTCATGGATTGGGTAAAATGTGGTGAAGCTCACTTAACAATTCTTGCTCTTGCTTAGCAACCAAAATTTTGGGCTCAATTGTAGTCATACGTTAAGGACTATCTCTGCCTTTCTCTGCATGGCAGTCTTGTTCTAGTAAACTGCTTCTCCTTTCTGGCAATTTTCCTCTCTGTTAGAAGCACCAATAAATCCAGACAATGTAAGGTTTCCTACTGCAGCAGGAGGTTGGACTAGATGACCTCTAAGTAACCTTCTAGCCCTAAATTACTGTGCTGTTTTTTCTTTCTTTCTGCTAACAATGAAACCTACCAAAGGCTCATTCCACATTCCTGCCAGATAGAGATAATGAGATAATGAACCTATATCAAGTTTAGCTCCATTCACAAGCAGGGAATCATCCAAATCCTTCTGAGCAACTTTTCAATTTAAAGCTTCAATTTAAAATTTGTAGCATTAAGACTTGTGGACTTCAACTCCCAGAATTCCACAGTCAGGCACGCTCAGTTCCAATTTAAAGTGGCAGCATTTGTTTTTCTCCTTTGCTGAATCTTGGCTAAAAAGTTAGTTTCTCTTTCTTTTTCTGCAGAATTTGCCAACTATATCCACTCATTCGATGTGATCCTGCTTCAGGAGACCTGGGCTTGTGATAAGATATCCTTTTCAGGGTTTACGGCCATCTCATTGGCCGCTATTAGACAATCTACAGCAGGGAGGCCTAAAGTTGGTCTAGCTTGTTTGGTCTCTACTTCTTTGAAAGTGGAGACAGTGGAACTACCCTCCTGTGGCTCTTTAGCTATGGCGTTTTTAATTAAGAAAGGACTTAGTAAACTGTTAGTGTTCAATGTTTATCTTCCCCCGGCGAGGAAGCAAGCCAATATCAAGGCTCAATGGGGCACGCTGGAGAACTATATTACCTGTATGGTAACTAAATTCCCAGCAATGTACATCCTAATAGGGGGTGACTTTAACGCCCGTCTGGGAACTCAAGTCCCTCCAGCGATAGAGGCACTCTACCCCCAAGAAATCCTCCAGGCCATAGACCATCTGACTTCAGCCAGACATTCTAAGGACGAATTAACAAATTTTGCTGGCATCCAGTTAGCCCTTCTAGCAGCCCAACACAACAAGATAATTCTTAATGGGAGTACCCTAGGTGATCTGGCTGGCGAATTTACTTTTAGTTCCTTACGTGGGAGTAGTGTTATTGATTTTGTACTGGTATCTCGACCCTTAAGAGAAGCAGTCCATGCTTTTTATGTGGATTGCCTTACGCAGAGCGATCACTACCCCCTGGTTATAATCATTGAGCTTTTTTCAAATATACATCTCCCTAGGGGCCCTCAGATATTAGACCCCTATGTGGCCTCGTACACCAGGAGGATCAAATGGTCTCCCAATATTGAAAAAAAGTTTCACTCCTTTTTATCATCTCCGGAGTGTCTTAACTTGCACAATCAGGTACTAGCAAGCAATGGCTCGGAGATAGTCTTGGCCTTTGAATCACTAATTAACAGTGTCCAAAGGGAGTTTGGAGCCGTCTGTGGGCCGAGTGGTCTATATCAATCATGAAGTAATACTTGGTTCGACAAAGATTGCCTGATGCTCAGGAACCAGATTAGGCACTAGGAACTAGGCCTGGATAAACACCTTTAAATGGTGGTTTCGGGTGCTCTTTCTGGCAGTTCCTGGCAGCTACCTCTCCCTGGTGTTCACAGACTCCCATATTTCTCGATGGGAGAAAGAGCTGTTGAAGAAACTTCATCTGCTAGGTTTCACGGAGGATGCCTTGGGAAACTACGACTTCAAGGATGCCCAATTTAGGATAGTCCAACGGTTCGTGGACATTGATTTACAATATCTATGAGCCAGAGCCAATAAAACTTGCTCCCCCTTGACTCTCAACCAAGTTAATAACTATGGATTGAGGATGGCTTCCTATTTTTATACCCTAACCATTCCCAAGTATAGAAGAGCTTTTTCCCTAGCTCGCTTCAATGTCTTGCCCTCAGCACTTCTGGATGGTCGTTACAAGAAGCTCCTGATTAATAAGCGGCTGTGCCCTTGTGACAGAGCCGAGGTTGAGACAGCGGAGCATGTCCTTCTATTTTGCCCTATGTATAGCGCAGACAGATCTAGGTTACTGTCTCTTCCTGATATCGTCCCTTCTGGTCCTGATGGCCATGATTTGTTTGTGCATTGCCTTGGGGATGTCTCCTCATACATCACATCTCAGGTTTCCAGGTTTTTCTTGAGAGCTGTGACCATTAGAGGAGAGAGCTGTAACCTCCCTTAGCTGGGCTTTTGGTGACTGGCTGCTGTGTCTCTTTGTACTGTTCGTGTTTTGGTCTGTGACTGTAAATAAAGTATTATTATTATATTCTTTTTCTTTCTTTCTACCTTCCCTTCCTTCCTCCCTCCATCCCTCCCCCCTCTCAAACACACACACACAGAAGTTGGATTGGATATCTCTCTCCTCCCCCCTCTCTCAAACACACACACATACACAGAGAGAGGGGGGAGAGGGAGGGAGGGAGGGAGGGAGGGAGAGAGAGAGAGAGAGAGAGAGAGAGAGAGAGAGAGAGAGAGAGAGAAAGTTGGACTGAATATCTCTCCCAATGGCTTGAAAGCAGCTTCTTTGCCACCCCCAATTCCCCTGCTGCCTTCCCCAAACCCCTTCTCCATTGCAAATGCAGCATGCTGTTTGTATGGGAAATGCCTGGAATGCAATAAAGCCCACCCACTCACCTCCTGCTGGCAAGCTGGGGTGAGAGGAGAGGAGCCGATGAGAGCATTCTGAAGAAGGGAGAGTAGAGAACGTGTGTGTACTACAGCATGCCCCTTTGCCTGGCTTCCCTCCTCCTGTGGCCTCCTCTATGCTCGCTCATACTCCCCTCTCTAGTCTAGTTTGATTGCAGGTGGAGCCATGTTGCCTTTTCAAGCCTGCAGTCAGTGAAGCTGGGCTGGCTTTTTGCATTGTTTTATCCAGCTGTTGGGGGAGGGGGAATAACTTCCTTCCCAGGCCCCTGTCCATTTATCTCCCCCCCCACACACACAGCTGGATAAAGCTATGCAAAAAGCCAGTCCTCACCAGCGCTCAGCTTCACTGACTGCAGGCTTGCAAATTGTCAGCTTTTGCCTGCATCAAACTACACTAGGGCGGGAGAGAGCATGAGCAAGCTAGGGCCCTTCCCTCCAGTCTTTGCCCAAAGCCCCACACCACACCACACTGCACCAGGAGGATGAAGTTTGAATTCCCCCCCTCCAACCCATGCGTACCTTTTCCAGCTGCTTCAGAGAGGGCTTCAATGCTGCTCTTGCCTCCGGTCCTCTGAAGAAGCTTGCTTCCTTCTCTTTGAGAAGTGCCTTGCAAATGGGGGCAGGCCAGGGGACTAGCAATACAGGGATGTGGCCACGTTGCCGCGCTATGGGTAAGCAAACATATGACCAATTTCTGGTCCCGGTACGCCCATACCGGTGTGTACCGGGTAGAACCCACCTCTGTGCACTGCACAGTTCAGGAAGACTAGATTATTTTCCTTAACATCTTTCCATGTCAATTTGATATATCTATTAGGTCCTGGAGATTCTAAAGATTGGTCACCCTCCTCCCTCAATTTTAGTTTAAAGCTCTCTCATTAAGTTGAGCCAGTCATTTTCCAAAAATGTTCTTCCAGATTTTTGTGAGGTGCAGCCCATCCTTTGCTAAAAGTCCAGCATGAAGGTAGGGCATGTCACGATGTTAAAAAGTTTGCTAGACATAAACTGACTGGAAACTGACACTCAAGAGTTAAACTAAGAAAGCTTTATTGCACAGGTCATAAATGTTATCTGAAAGTGATTTATTGCGCATGCTTCACACATTCCAGAACTTATTCCTTTGTTCTTTGTCCGACTGCCAAGAATGCTGGCAGGCGGAACATTTATTTTCAAAATGTAACAATTAGTTAACTTTCTGTTTTATTTACTTTTATTATTTTCGTATTAAAGTTTGTTTATTAATTAGAATATACTTCTCAAAGACTTTTATTTTATTTTCTTAACATCTCAAATGATATGCTGAAGGGAATCAGCCCGGTCCATAGACCTCATTTTCTCCAGGGTGTTTTTTCCCCTGACAGGGCAGACCATGATCTAGGAATCCAAAGTTGTCTTGACAACACCAACCCTTTAGCCGGTGGTTCACTAGACTCCTTTGTTCCCTTACTGGATGTTGACCATTCATTAGAAGTACAGATGAAGAAAACTAGTTGTGTACCTAATTCCTTAACTTTCTTGTCCAGTGAACTTGAAGATACATATAAATGTTGACATGTAGATTTTATTTCATTATATATTTCTTCAGTTTGTTGGCCGTCTGTGGAGATTGAAGGAGGGAAGAGGGAATTTAGTCATCACGCCCCTGTCATGGTCAGATCACTCACTTCTCCAGCTGGACTTCCCTGGCGCTGCTCCCCACCGCGGGGAGGCGGAACCAGACTATCCCAGATGGTTCCGCCCCAGGCGTCTGATGGAACCAGATAGGTTCCAGGCGGAGCTTGGGCCACCTCCTGCAGACCTGCCCCGCCCCCGGGCAGAGGACCTGGTAGCCGCGTGGAATAATGCGGCCGCCGGTGCCTTGGACCGGGTGGCGCCTTTGCGGCCACTCCGATGGCCACGATCGACCCGGGCCCCCTGGTTTAACGGGGAGCTAAGGGCGATGAAACGCCTTAGGAGACACCTAGAGAGCAAGTGGAGGTCTTCCCGCTCCGAATCCGACCGAGCACAGGTAAGAGCCTACGTAAGGACTTACCTTGTGGCAATAAGAGTGGCCAAACGTCAGTATTGTGCCACCCTTATAGCGTCCGCAGAGAACCGCCCTGCCGCCCTGTTTTGGGTGACCCGCTCCCTTTTGTCACAGGGGCAGCGGGACCCCCCATTGCTGGGCCGGGCAGAGGAATTTGGAGAGTTCCTGCAGGATAAAATCGATCAGATCCGAAGGGGATGGACCCACCTCAGTGCTCCAGTGGGGACATCCGAGGCTAGTCTTGAGAGACCATGCTGGGAGGAGTTTGACCCTTTTGTCACCGAAGATTTGGCCAGGCTGCGCGGGCGACTGCGAGCCACCACATGTTTATTGGACCCGTGTCCCTCCTGGTTGGTACTGGCCTCCTGGGAGGGCTCACGAGGCTGGCTACTGGGGCTGGTGAATGCTTCGCTGGGTGAGGGCCTTTTACCAACCGCCTTGAAAGAGGCGGTGGTGAGGCCCATGCTCAAGAAGCCTTCTCTGGACCCAACGGAGCTAGCAAATTACCGTCCTGTCTCCAACCTTCCTTTCTTAGCGAAGGTTGTTGAGAGTGTGGTGGCTCAGCAGTTTCCGCGCCACCTGGAGGAAGCTGATTATCTAGACCCGCGCCAGTCCGGCTTCCGACCCGGTCACAGCACTGAAACAGCCTTGGTCGCGTTGGTGGATGATCTCTGGAGGGCAAAGGATGGGGGTTGTTCCTCCATCCTTGTCCTATTAGACCTCTCGGCGGCCTTCGATACCATCGACCATGGTATCCTATTGCGCCGTCTGGAGGGGTTGGGGGTCGGGGGCACCGTATTACGATGGTTCCGCTCCTACCTCTCTGGCCGGACGCAATGTGTGTTGGCAGGAGAGGAGAGGTCGACCGCGAGGCCCCTTATCTGTGGGGTCCCACAGGGGTCGATCCTCTCGCCTCTCCTGTTCAACATATATATGAAGCCGCTGGGCGAGATCATCCGTGGTTTTGGGGTGGGATACCATCTGTACGCTGATGACACTCAGCTGTACATTTCCACCCCAAACCACCCCAACGAGGCTGTTGAAGTGATGTCCCGGTGTCTGGAAGCCGTACGGGTCTGGATGGATGACAACAGGCTCAGGCTCAACCCCTCCAAGACAGAGTGGCTGTGGCTTCCGGCTTCCCGGTTCAACCAGCATATGCCATCGCTGGCCATCGGGGACGATCAATTAGCCCCGGTGGAAGGGGCGCGCAATTTGGGCGTCCTCCTTGATGCCCGGCTGTCTATGGAAGATCACGTGGCAGCCGTGGCAAGGGGGGCGTTCCACCAGGTTCGCCTGGTACGCCAATTGCGGCCCCTTTTGGACCGGGAGGCCTTGCGCACAGTCACTCACGCGCTGGTGACGTCTCGCCTGGACTACTGTAACGCTCTCTACATGGGGCTCCCCTTGAGGTGCACCCGGAGACTGCAGTTGGTCCAGAATGCAGCCGCGCGGGTAATTATGGGGAGATCGAGGTTCTCCCATATAACACCCATCCTGCGCGAGCTGCACTGGCTTCCTGTGGCCTACCGGGTGTGCTTCAAGGTGCTGGTTACCACCTTCAAAGCGCTCCATGGCATAGGGCCTAGTTACCTGCGGGATCGCGTCCTGCCCCATACATCCCTGCGACCCGTCCGCTCACACAGAGAGGGACTACTCCGGGTGCCGTCCTCCGGAGAGTGCCAGAGGGCGGCGCCCAGGAGTAGGGCCTTCTCTGTAGTGGGCCCCACCCTTTGGAATGACCTCCCCCCAGACATCAGGACAACAACCGACCTTCGCTCCTTCTGTATGAAGCTGAAAACCTACCTGTTTCGACTAGCTGACCTGGCATAATACTACAACCTCTCCAGCCCAGGGCATTTTTAATTGGTAATTTTAGTTTTAAGGGTTAATTTCACTGGGGTTTTAACTTTTTTAGGTATTGTAACTTATTTATTTATTTTTACCTCCTCTGTACGCTATATAATTACTTTTGTACGTCGCCCCGAGTCCCTGTGGGGAGAGGGGGCGACTAATAAGTTCAAGTAATAAATAAATAAATAAATAAATAAATAAATAAATAAATAAGGAGGTGACCTTTCTAGCTGTTCCTTTCCTTGTTTTCTGTTTGTTTGGAATGGCTATGTACCAGCAGAGATCAAAAAAGACAAAGCAGACAGCTGCACACCCCCAAATCTGCATACTTTTTAGAATGCTCCAAGTTTCATAAACCAAAATACCATGCAAAATGGAAGACAACTCTAAGATTATGAAGATCTGTGGTCAGTTTCACTTTATTTTCTCCTTTTATCTTTATTCAAAAGAAAAAAATGAATCTGCTTTGTTATTGCCAAGGTTACTCTAAAAAAAACACTTGATCCATTCACTGTCTTATGTTAACAGCATATTTTTGCTTGAACATTCATTTAACAGATAGTTATTAAATCCTTAATCACATCAAATACTTTTTACATTTTTTGTATAATATCACTAAGTTTTAAGAGGCATTTTGTTTTACATATTTTATATAATGCCTCTTAAAACTTGGTGAAGACATTAGTATAAAATTGAAATCTATAGACAACCTAACTCTTGCTTTCTGCTTCTCACACTTAGGTGACCACTAAGGATTTGCAAGATCATTGCATACTTCTTGGCACTGTATAAACAATTGCCAAAATATAATTGACGGTGTCCCAAAAATAACTAAAATAAATTAAAGACCTTAGCCATATCTAACATTTTCCAGAATCTTGACTTCTCTAGAAGTCAAGCTGGAATATAGAGAAGTCAAGATTCTGGAAAATGTTAGATATGTTTTTTATAGTTAGCTTTGTCCTATAGTGTTGCATAGAGATTCACACTGTACAAGTTTAGAATAAATTACTATAAGCTGTATTTATCTGAAAAATGCTCAACTGATGAATTTGGCTATATTGTGGTATGTACAGAACATTTAGTAATATTAGGATGCCATTGAAACTGTCTTGAACACATTCATATTTATAATTAAAGATGCTTAATTTGATCTAACACTGCTAAAATAGTTGCTGAGCTATTTAAAATAAGAAGTCTCATATTTTTCTGAGATAACTTGGTTACCTCATAAAATGTACAGTCTTGCAATCTCAGTTACATCTTTTTCTCATAACATGATTATCTATGGGTCAAGGCTATAATCTGTCAGGGAATTCATTCAGTTAATCAATTAATACTTTCCTTTTAAAAAATAAATAAATATAAATGTAGAATAGTTACATTCATATATTTTTCATTCTGAAAAGAATAGTATATTGTATATAACAAAAATGATTTTGATCAGAAAATCATCTCTGTTCAGGGATTTGTTCTGATTTTAAACAATATGGAAAATGTATTGCTGGAAAATGCTAACTTTAAACATAATCCTACATCAGTGACATGCGGTGAGGTTTATGGCTGGTGAGGCTGGTGACGTCATCAGGAAGGCGGGGAATGGGACCATGTGTGCTGGAGGCTGAGGCTGCCTCAGCCTCCAGCACACATGATCCCATTCCCTGCCTTCCTGAGCGTGCTCCGCCATCTCGCACTCCGCATTCCTTGAAAGCGACTGGGGAACGATGAGAACCTTCCTGCCTCTGCTGGACTTGCGCAAAGTCCAGCAGAGGCAGGAAGGTTCTCGTCGTTCCCCAGTCACTTTCGTGGCTTCATCAACCGGGAGCGCCAACAACATTTCTGCCTCCGCAGCTCTTTCGTCTGCCCGGACCGCCTCGGCGTCACTCTGGCTACATCCGTCCGGCTGCGCCCGGGAGCTGCGGAGGCAGAAATGTTGTCGGCACTCCCGGATGACGAAGCCACGAAAGCGACTGGGGAATGACGAGAACCTTCCTGCCTCTGCTGGTTCTCGTCGTTCCCCAGTCGTTTTTGTGGCTTCGTCATCCGGGAGCGCTGACAACATTTCTGCCTCCGCAGCTCGCGGGCGGGACGGACGGAGGTAGCCAGAGTGGCGCCGTGGCAGTCCGGCGGGTGAGCAACCGAGGACCTCCATTGCTCGCTCGCTCGCTCTTTCGTCCGCCCGGACCACCTCGGCGTCGCTCTGGCTACATCCGTCCGGCTGCGCCCGCGAGCTGCGAAGGCAAAAATGTTGTCGGCGCTCCCGGATGACGAAGCCACGAAAGCTACTGGGGAACGACGAGAACCTTCCCCCAATTTCTGCCTCCCCAGCTCCCGGGCGTGGCCAGACAGATGTATATAATATTAATATTTCATGAAGAGAGGTGAGGCTCTGCCTCCCTTGCCTCCCCGCACATCCCTCTCCTACATTGCTTCTAAGGGAAATATGATTGGGAGAGTCAATTACTAATATTCATTACTAAATGGCGATTAATATATTACTTTTTGGGAACCAATTCTTTCTTGAAAGCAAAACTATTTTTTCCATCACCAAATATATTTTAAAAATTCACCAAAATTGAAGTCAAAAGTTAACAGAGATTGTGTAAAATGTGCAAATCTGTTATACCAAATGTCCTGTTGAATGTAAGGTTTTAAGCAGATGAAATATGCCTGTGTTCAATTAAGAATACTATCACTAGGTAATGATTAATCTTCACATTTGTAACCATGAAACTAGACTTGAACTAAATAGGGAACAAGCAGAAGCATCATCAGATAAAATTTCATCCCTAGAGTAGTTCTCTTGGCAAACATATTTGAATCTAGCACTTGTGTTTTTATCAGAATGACTTTCACATCATTTTAGATTGTTCCTCTAATCTGTAGTTTTCTTCTCTGATTATGCCAAAAATAACAACGCAAAGGAACTTAAGTCTGATTTTGTTAAATTTATGGCATAGAGTAAAATTACATATTTATAGCTGCTAGAATAAATTATACAAAATTGTGACTCCCTCAAAAAATGAAATCAGTATAGAAGTAAAATATTAAAAGTTGTTATGTTTCTTATATCTATTTTTGCTTCTGAGAAAAAGATAAGCGTTTTATATATGTTCATGTGGTTTGGTTGCTCATACAATAGTAAAGATATCTGGAATATACACATCACACTTATTGGTTGACATTGCTGTTGTCTTTTTAAAAGTTATATCATTTTAATCTGGGCAAGATGGGACCTTAGTAGGCAGAATGCTTTCAAATCTGAAACATGGAAGTTTCTGGCTCCTATTATTGGTATGACAACAAAAGACAAAAATGGTCTGTGGAATGAATTTCTAAGTATGCAGAACACCATAAAAGAATACTGTGTTGGAATAATGATAATTGTAAAAGTAACACACTATGTCCTAATCCTAGATATCTGGAAGCCTTAATACAAGCACCCAAAAGAAGATTACAAAAATATTATATAGAATACAGAAAAATAGAGTTGGAAGAAATCCTGGAGGACTTTTAGTTCAAGTTCCTACTCAAGCAGGAAACCCTACACCATTCTGTACAAATGGCTGTCCAATCTATTTTTTAAAACCACTAATGATGGGGAACCTACAATTTCCAGTGATTAATTGTTCTCATTGTCAGAAATTTATCCTTAATTTTAGATTGGCTCTCTCCTTCGGAGATTTAAATCTGTTACTTCTTGTCCTGCCTTGAGAAGCTTTGATAAATAGGTTGACTCCCTCTTCTCTGTGATAGCCTTGCAAATATTGGATGATTGTTTTCATGTTATCCATAGTCCTTCTATTCTTTAGACTAGACATACCCAATTCCTTCCCAATGGTTCATCATATATTTAGCTTCCAACCCCAATCATCTTTGTTGCTCTTCTTTGCATCCTTCCTAAAGTCTCAACAGTTCAAGTCTCTTGAACTGTGGTGACCAAAACTGGATCCAGTATTCCTAGAGTGGTCTTACTAAAACTTCACATGAGCTTAAGATAGGACCTTATAGTACTCCACTGTGTGCTTTTCCCTATGTAGATGTAGTTCCATTGAGGACTATACATTGGGTGTAGTTGGCCAACCAGTTACATCTAATGATACTGTCTATTCCACATTTTTTTTAAATGTTATCAAAAAGTAGGTTGTGGTCTACTTTGCAAATGCCTTACTGAAGTGTAAATATGCCAAGTCCACAACAACCACTAATTTGGTCACTTTATTAAATAATGCAATAAGATTTATATGGCATGATATATTTTTGACATATCCATGCTGGCTTCTAATAATAACTTTCTTGTTTCTAGATATTTGTAGATCCATTGCTTGATTACCTTTTTCCAGAATCTTCCCAGACATTGATATCAGGCTGATTGGTCCTGGATATATTTTTTTTTCTTTTTGAAGATGTCAGCCTCTGTTTGCTTGCTTGTTTATGGCTGCTTTGCTATGCTTGCTTGCTATCGGCTGCCATAGGAACGGGGGGGGGGGGGGGCTTGCTATTGGGGAAGGGAATTATATTGTACTGGAGGAGTCTTGTTCTCACCATCTTCTGCGCGTGCTGGTGGCTGATGTTCGGACTTGGTCAAGGCCAACCGTTTTGCATACCAACTTGATGAGGCTGTTTGAAGATGCACTCCACATGACATCTTAGGGAATTGCAGATTGGACACTGGGTTGGGGAAGTGGGGGGAGGGTGCTGGGAAAACGTTTGATATGTATATGTTCCCGCCTGGCTCAGATCTTGCTTTCCTTTTTGTTGCTTTCACTTCATATCTAATAAAAGTACTTTATTAAAATGGAGTTGAGGTTTTTCTTTCTTGGATATTGAAGGAGGCATGCCTTACAATCCTGGATACATTTTTTTTCTTTTTGAAGATGGAAGCCACATCAGCACTTTTCCAGTCCTTTGGTAGTTCCCAGGTCTCCAAGATCTTTGAAAGATACGGTTTAGTGGTTTTCAGATCATGTCTCCTCCTTCAGAACTCCACATTATGGCATTTGAGTAGGATGTATAAAAGAGAAAGCAAATAAACAAAATAGATAAGCTAATCCATCCTTGCCTATCATTACTGCTACTGTTACAAAACACCAGGCATATTTCTTGTGAGCAAAGAAATGCAGCGCTTTTTTATCTGAATTTTTTTTTCTACAAATACTATCAGTGCTCACCTTTTGACAAATTTTCTGAAGTAGTGATGAACTTTTTCATTCCTTTGCCAAATAGCTCTGATTTCAGAATAAGACAAAATAAATTGTATCCATTCATCATGTCTGTAGTTAGGGAATGTGTTGAGCTGAGGACTTCTGGATAAACTGTTCAACCATTAATGGGCAGGAAAATGGCAGGATCTAATTCATATAATCAAGTGTCTGAGAAACAAAATCTGACACACTTTGAAATCTCATGAGTGCGTGTATTGCTCAGATTCAGTGAGACAAGGATCAGAATAATTAATTAAGTATGGGGGTAGGAGTGGGAATATAATGGGAGAAAATTGACAGGAAAATGTGAGCTATGGTTTCAGATTTCCAGGCATTTCTGACATCTCTTCCTAGAGATCTAGGAACTAATTCTGGCTCAAGAAAAGACTGGTTATACTTTTACTCAAATGATCATGGTTTGGGCAGAAAACAAAGCCCATGCAATTTTCCCAAGCTGTTTAAGGCATGTTAAACTACTAATTAGCTGTGGTTTTATCTGCTTTGTTTCATGTATTATATTGCACTATATATGAATTTGTTATGGTTGTGAGCTTTTGCTTTTATTGATATTGCAAACCGATTTGAGAGGACAAGCAAGCAAAAGATTCAAAAAAAGCCTTTGAAGGGAAGAATAAGGTTTGTATTCAATCCTAGGGACCTCAATAATTTTCCCATCATCATTTTTCAACAAACCAACTAATTAGGGGCACTAGTATATAAGCATTTTGCATTTAACTTTTGGCTTCTAAAAGATGGCTAATGTATATAATATTTGCACTTTAGCTTAAAGCCCATATACAAACACATTTTCAGATGTAGTGTTTTCTTTGATTAAAATATAAAGAGTTAAGGAACTGGGATAAGAAGCATATGGATGAATAGGTATGAAATGGTGCAGGATTAGAAATAGACTGGTTTATGTAGTTCTAGGGTTTATTAGGAATCTTTATAGAATTAGGAATATGAAGAAACAGAGATGGGAAGTCAGTGAAAAGTTGTAAATTTGTTTTCAATTATTCCATGGGGTAGAGATAAATTGGGGACTATTGTAAAATTTGTAAAGTACTGGCACTTATTATAGTTGTGTTTAGAAGGAATTTCAATAACAATGGGAGCCTGGAGTATGTGAAGTGTGTTTTCATTTCACAATTTCCATATTCTACCCTCCCACCTTACATATAATAATAAACTGGGCAAGAGGACATTATAGAAAGGACAATCTAACAAGTGCAGTAGAACTTTTTCTGTTCCTTTCCTAATAATTACATAAGAAAAGTGCTCAAAGTTTGTCCCTTACTTGGTCCAACAACTTATTTAAAATTATACAAATTATAACCTATATTTATAATTATGAATGGAAAATCCACAACTTTGTTTTGTTCAACCACATTTCATGACAATCCAGGTTTAAAGAATTTCAAGAAAAAAGGCTTTTAGCAATACTTGTGATACCACTCTTCTTTGAGGTGCAGGCTAGAATTCTCATATAAACCCACTGGACATTAGAAATGATATATGTATAGGAGTTACAATTACTCTATTTAAATAAGAATCCACAGATTTCTTAATAAATAGGATGAGTTAAGTTAAATAGGATGAGCTGAAATGTTTAAACTATGAATGTGGGACAAGGTGAAACAAAAAAATGGATTAATCTGCCAAAATCCACAAGGGATTACAGTAGTTCTCAGAAATCTGGAACTGAATCCCTACGCATTCAGTGATATTTAAGAATAAATTAGAATACTCTTTTAATAGTGATATGGCAGACAAGCAAAACCCAGATATATCTGTATCTGTTATATCTATAGAATTTTGCCATTGCAGATGTTCAAAACTTGGAGGAAAGTAAACTGAAGATTCAAAAAGAAGTTTTTGAAAACTCAAAAACTACAGTGAAATGGAAATGATTGCATTTTTTTCAAATGAACATCTAAATTAGTGGATAGATGAAAAAGAATCCAGTGAGATTTTTCAAACATTTCCTCTCCTTTTAAATATTCAAGTATTTCCTTAATTTTTATGTTAGTTTATACTGTACATTAGTTGGACAATTCATGCTAAATGAAATTCCCTTTATTTATTCTACTTGTTGACTTGCTAACAATATGAAAAAGAAAAAGAAATTAAAATAAAGATAAATTTTGTTGTCCTAAACATCTTAAATATGCCAGCAATACCACAGTTTAATCATTTACATTACAAAGGTATGCATTTTATTTTAAAACATTTTTAACTTTTTTTATTGTGCCGCAAACATTTTCAGTGAAGCAAACAAAGCCTTGATCTAGTTTTGCTTGAAGAATATCTCATTTGGATCAAGATTTTTTCCTCTTTTTTCATACAATAAAATGGAAATTTATTGGTCTGACAACGAGTGCATGGATTATTTCAGTCAAACCAGTATAAAGAAAAAGAAAATCAAATACAAATATGTATTTGTTTTCAAAAGATATCCTTTATTTATTTTATGAAACTATTGGAAGTTGATGAAAATTTCCTGCTAACTGTACAAAGTATAAATTGCATGCCTCCAGGTATAAAATATTGGACAGAATGCTATGAAATAAATAAATCCTAACACAAATAAGAACATATTAAACTGTTACTTCTTAAAACATACTGCAAAAATACCAGTTCATCTACATAATAAATATTAAGAAAACAATGACATGGTTGAAATGTACGCATATAAATTAACAATTTTAATTACATTAGCCGAATGGACATTGGTTAAAGCACTGCATGTAGTTCGCCAAAATGGTAACCCAATAATAACAATAAAACATTAACAACTCCAACAAAATGTTATAACCTCATGTGTATCCATGTACAGGTTGATTCATGTGTCTGCTTGTGTGTTTGAGTGTGTGTATTTTACACTGACATACACACAGGTATGCACTTAGACACACACTCAAGACATAGTATCCTTAGTTTAGAACTCTGTGGAATCTCGTGCTACCTGATATGAAAGGGACTTTCTCTCTAGCATCAAAAGAGAAAACATTAAGTGCTCTAAGTCTACAGCTTGGAGAAAAGATTAAGAGGGAAATATTTAAGAATCAGTCTCATACAGGTTATGGAAGCTGAGAAGGCTACCAAACTGTTATGATAGGTGTTTGAGGTTAGCTGCATTGTTTCTTACCAGCACTCTCTACATGCAGAACCAATTCCAAAGAGACAACTTTCGCAGATTCTAGATTCCACACACTGATAATTCTTGTTGGATTGGGATATGTATGTGTATTTATCATTTAAAAAGTTTAAATACAAAATTAAACAGTTGCAAATTAACAATGAAAAACACTGCATTAAAAAAATAAATAGCAAGATATATAAAATTGTAGATTACATTTGCTCAGGGAAATATGTCATTCATAAAAGTTTTAATTTGACTGTTTTATATTGATTAGTTATAAATTATAGAAGTTCAGTGTTAGTTTAGAATATCAGAAACTGACTTTATTACTTGTGGACTGAAATTGATTTTAAATAGAACATGTACCATTATAAATTTATAGCTACTGGGGTTAAGAATCCCTGGTTTACAGATTTTTGAGAGTATTACCAGCAAAAATATGTAACTAATAAGTTTCTATTGATTTTGAAATGGCATATTTGAATGAGCTCTGTGAGTGACAACCAGGTATAATTTAAATACTAATAATAGTATTTCCGTTTCAATTTAATTGATCGTGAGTTTAATACAGTAATGAATGAGCTGCTCTAGCATAGTCAAGATTCAGGTACCCTCCCTTTTTATTCTGAAAAAATGATACAAAAAGTTATTTCCTTGAAATGTTTAATATTAAACTATAGCTGGTGAAAACCACACTTTTCATATTTAGCTCCTAAAATGCACAGGCAAGATGGAAAAAGGAACATGTGGTAGATTCCGCACCTTACGAAAGTCACAGGCCAATGTTTTATCCCCTCATAACCCCTTGTTTAGTATAAGTATAATCTTTATTGTCATTGTACTTAAATACAACAAAATTGGTTAACATCTGGTATTGTTTTTTTTTCTTAATAAAGATATCAAAAGAAAATGAGTGTCCTTTTTAAAAGATCTTAATCTTTTTTTTTAACCTTAAAAATATTTTTGCCAAGGTAGCTGAGTCTTGAAAAACTAGTCAAATAGGATAGCAATTTCAATCCCTATTCTGAGGAAGCAATTCAACTTAATCTACTCTTTATGCTTTAAATAACTGTAAGTTAAAAAGCTATGACTGTAGAAGTTAAACAATAAGCAACTTCAAAATAAAGTATACATATATATGGATGCAATTGGAATGGGATAGACATACTTGTTCATTAATTTATATACCTCCCACTCTTTCCAGTGTGTTTTTGTAAGTCACTTTTGTTAACTAGTTTTTCCCCACCTACTTGAAAAGTGTAGATAAATATATTAGAATTGATTGAAAGATCACAGAAGCATATATCTGAATAACAAACCAAGCTAAGATTTTAGGAAGGATGGATGGAGCAGTTGAATTCAATAAAAATAGAACTGGATTTCTGAAAATATCTTGTCAAAAAGATTAATATACACCTATTTTCGGCTAGCATGAAATCATCAGTGCTGTTGTCCATGCCAATAATGATAAACATATGATTAACTAATAAAGGATCTGTTTATTACTATTGTATGTGATCCTATGGATGTTACTATAATTACTTCTTTAAAATAATTTCATTTCTAATTTCATTTATTTCACAATCATCCTGTGCTACAGGTTTTTCTGAAAGTCACTTGCTCAGGGTAAGATTAATACAAACCAATTATACTTTATATTTAGTAACCTCCCCATCTTCCCTTTCTAATTTTTCTTCATGTAAGAACCCTTCTATTATTCTGCTAACTTTTTATCTTTTTATCTTAAGGTAAAGTTGCCCTGAATTTAATTAGAACTTAATTAGAGTATGCATTTATAAGATTGTGCCTCATTCCTAGAGAGCTGATGTCCTTCTAGCTGCTTACATGACTTAAACATCCTAGAATTTATTATGAAAGACTGGTTTGTTCTATGAGAAAATGTGGAGTTGTATCAGAAAAAGGAAATATTTGACTAAATATAGCTGCTTCAAGTGTCAAAGCTTTAAAGTACAGATAACTTCTGCTTAACTTCACTTTTATACAGTTGGAATTTCTGATAAACTTGGACACTCCATATGTAACTAATAGGTCAGAAAACATATATTCTACAGTTAATGAAGTGTTTCCAATTACATAACTTCAAGCACTATCCTTTTAAGATTTTGTTGTCTCCCAAAATCATTAGTGAATGTTCTTTTTTCTGCAAAGTATTACATAAGCAAATAATTTACTTACATTTTCTTTTTGTATTATTTGGAAAAACACCTGTGCATATTTTAAATATGAAATGTATTTTCTTTCTATAAAATTGATACATGGAAGTTTAAAAACCTCCATAAATGTATACCAGGCTAGTTATGTTATAAATGCTATATATTGTAAATTAAATTTGATTTATCTGCAAGCAAATACTTTAATATTTATTGAATGAGGTAAAACATTTTCCCCTTTTATTTTCTGTCTTGTTGATACAGATATATAAATATTGGTGCTCAGACAAACTCATAACCTTGTCACAGTGCTTGAAGCAACTATCAATGCAACATAAAATTTCATGCTTAATATTTCATCATGGACTTTTCCTTATCAGCTAGGATTATCATTTTGATGCTTTATTAAAATTCATGAGAGAAAGGATTCATTTCTCTGGTTCATATTCCACCTTTTAAGAGATTTCATGAAGTCATGCTAGCCCATATCTTGACTTCATGATGTGAGATTCTCAACACATCTCTTCTTGACTACGACAATCAATATCACAAACTATTATTATTATTTGTGATTTTTCACCCAAGGAAGGGAGATTTGCAATGTCATCTTTTTCTAATTGCTTTTAGGTTTATATAATGGCAATGTATCAATTTTATATCTATAAAGTTCCATACATTGGATAACGTAGTTCTATACATTGGATTACAGCTAAAGTTCCATATTTTGGGTTACAGCTGCTGAAATTTTTCTGTCAGCACAAATGGATTCTATCTGTACAAAAAAGGAATGCATTTAAGTAGTACCAGATAGAGGGGAAATATGAATTCAAATTTCTAAGCAGATTCTATCCCAAACTGGTAATAGAAAACACTACTCTTAACAGAATTCTTTTACTTTCTCACATACCAGGTTTAATGTAAGTTTCCTGATGAATATACATCAGCATAAGTTTCTCTCTGCATTCATACAAAAATGTGCAACTCCACTTCATTCTGGATTTTTCACCCATTCTCTATTCAAACTTCTGCTATTTAGAGGCTTTTAATCATGCTGCCTGGGATTCTGGGATTTACAATTGCTAGATATCTGGACAAATATTCTGCATTGACCAAAATTGGTAATCTACAATGCCTGCTAATGGTGGCAGATTGATAAGGAGCATTTTATAAATTACTGACACATACATCTTGTATATTGGCAGAGCATGAAATAGTTTCTATTTGGAGAATAATACATTGACAAGACAATGAGCAAATTATTTGTCTGGCATTCTCCACCAATATATTTCCTCCAATATAATTCAGAAACTATGCAAGAGGACCAGGCAATACACAAGTATTCTTATTCATTTGTCTCTCTCTGCTTGTTTTTCACTTTCAAATGAACATATGTAATTACCAATATTCCTATCCACTGTCCATTAATTGCTACATAGATTTTAACTATTCAAGAGTTAGTGGGTTCCGCTGTCTTGAAGTTTCAATTTACCACTAAAGAAAGATGCAAGATCACATTGGTCTATGTTTATATTGGAGGTTTTATACACAGTGGTATAATTTTAAATAGGAGGGGGGAATAATACACTGTGCTTGGCACACAAACATTATTTTTAAGAGCATTAAAAGCCTAGCCTGAAATGCTTAAATTGTATATACACATACATAAACAAATATGGATTACACTTTTCTATTGTGTTGTTTTCCATTAATGCACAACTGCTGTACATATGAAGGATTCACAATTGCAGTAATCTAAAATTCAGTTTTTAATTCAAAATTCCATGGGCTTTATAAGTGAATAGCTAAATCTGGTGGTCAGATTCATCAAGAAATCATCTACCATAGTTTGAATACAACCAGTTTCACTAATGACCCTTAAATCAGATCCTAACCTATAGATAACATTTGTTTAAAAAAAAATGTTGAGGCTCACACAAACATCTTTGGTGTACCATTTTTAAGATATAAAATATTGTAATAAAAATAACTATTTTGTGTGCTGTAGCAGTTCTTATATAGCTCACAATAAGTGCAGCTTTCAACTCCCTTCCAACCCAACCAAATCCCTCCCCAAATTACTTGTTAAATAAAGGCTAGAAGACAGGTTGAACATAGTTTGTAGTGCAAATAGTAAACAATATTTTCTTTAAAAAAAACTTTTTTTCTCATTTTTACAAAACGTAGAAATGTTGGCCCAGTAACTGGACAAACATATTCCTTTCAAGTATTTTTCATTGAAGAAAAAATTAAATGGTATTTCCATTATTATTTTTTAAGTCTGGGTTTTTCTTTCTTTCTCTCTGTCTCTCTGTCTCTCTCAGGTAAAGTTTCAAATGAACTTGGTTGCATAGTTCTAATGTCATAAGCACCTTTACAAAATGTAACTTTGTGTTTTCTTTCTTTTTCTTTCTTTCTTTTTCTTTTTTCTTTCTTTTCTCTTTCCTACTTTTTAAAAACCTTTTTGCAAAAATAGTGCAGAAAATAAAGGTGAATACACCTGCATTAATTGTCCCCTTTATGAGCACACACACACACACACCACACACACACACATACATGTGCTTTTTGAAGGTGTTTGCCATAAGAAATCTCCACAATCACATATGTGCACACTCATTGTGTCCTTGGTAAATATTTGGGAATAAAAGTGCCAGTGAATGTAGTTTTCATACACATGGCTTTTATAGAATTTTAATAACATTTTGGATTTAACAGGCAAATTGCTTTATTTTAGCTATGCTGTTATCAAGGCTTGAATGCATAGGTAACATTGGGTAGGGAAAGATATCTCCCCTTGTTGCTAAGTGTGGAATACCATGCAATAAAATATGGAGCATATAGATTGCATTGCCTTGATGCCCTAGAAATAATGTTGTTCTTCTTTCTTCTGTTTGTCTCTAATTTAAGTACTGGATGCTATTATGTTGAAAATTTAACTGTTTTGTTGACTATTTGGTCTTTCCTGTTATATTTTATTTCAAATTATTGTCTTGACATTTTTAAAAAGACTGTCCCAAAGTGTTGATATGCAAAATGCACACAACCTATGAGCACCCACATTCTTCTACAATCATATTCTGGATGTCCTTTTTAATTATATTTTGCCCATCATCGTAGTAAAGCATAGACATTGGTCGTAGTTTGGTAGGAACACAGCATGACTTGAGGCTGGAGAAAGGACTGTGGCCTCTCATGCGGTAATGGTTGATAACAGTAGAGTGGAAAGAGAGTGTGGAACTAGATGTGCCTGCAATATGACTAGGACAATCACCTTCACAGTAATTGGCGTGGTAGCCTTGTGGGGCAATGATCCAGTCATTCCAACCAATGTCTTTGAAGCTAACAAAGAAGTGCTTCTTGCAGCAAATGTTGACTTTTCCATCACACTCAAGGCCTCGCCTTCGCCGTCTATGGTGCCGATCTTCTGAATTCCTGGCCAGCATCATTAGGAAAGGCCTATGTGATTGCTCTTTTTGCTCTTCTCCTGTGCTTTCATTACCTTCCTCAGCTTCTCCCCGTTTTTTCCTCTTTCCCATCAACACCAGGCTGGCTCCTGTTTCTTGACACTTGTCACAAGTAACCCGCACATCCAGGGAATTCTTTCCCTGATCCAAGAGACCCTGAACACTTTTGGAAACTGGGAAAATGTGCCAGGTACTTTTACGAGTGTCAACTGTTTTTTCAGAAATGAGAATTTCACTTTTTCCTCCCTTTCGTCCACTTTCCTCTTCCACAAGTTGAGAGCTGCGCTTAAGCAGTTTCTGCTGTTGATGTAGTCGAATGGTCACTTTTGTTCTGGTACGATTACCTTTAGATACTTTGAGGAAAAGCCACACATCAGCTTGAGCCACTACTGACAATTCACTGCCTTCTTTAGAAATTTCAAAATGCAGCATTTTTCTGGCAGGACCTACAATATCAATAAAGGAAGGAAGGAAGGAAAAAAATCACTTAATAACAAGAAAACAATTTTTAACAAAAAAAAGAGAAAAGTAGCAAAGCATTGGCTTTAAACTATAGATTTTATTTTCTTTCAGCCTATCATTGGCAACTGATAATAGATCTGTTGTGGCCTAGAATAAAATTCCCTGCCTAAAAGTTTATGTAGCATCCTCCCTTATTTACCTCCCTCCCCAATTTGAGCATTTATTTCAAAGTTGACAAAACAAGACTATCCCACATGCTTTAAACCAGAATTGAATATTTATGGTGGTGGTATTATTACTATTGTATTATTATTTATTGTATTATTATTTTCCTGTCACGTCTTGTAAAATGATTCAATCTAAAGATTAGGGTGAAAGAAAGTAGGTAGGTAGGATATTTAGGAGGTTAAAGACATTTATGTCTAGCAAAAAGCATTTTTTTTTTGTTTTTTTGCCATGAATCCCAAAGGGATCTCTCTCTCCTCACTTGACCTCCCCTCTCACAACCTCCGTCCTCTCTCATCTTGCTCGAACTCTCTTCTCTCTCTCTAATCCTCTCCTATGCTCAGTCACTCTCTCTCCTACATCTCATCATCTCTCTCGTCTCTCTCGTCCCTCATACTGTCCTCTCCTCGTCTCCTCTCTCTCTCTCCTCTCTCGCTCAACACAGAAGCACACCCAAGAAACTACACGACACACCATTCCATACATAATCGAAAGGGCATTAACAATAAAGACATACGAGGACCGACACCACCTAGCTACAAACTGACATCTATCTAAATCAAAAGTCTAATCTATAATCTTAGGTTCCTAGAGATCTGGAATGTCCCTCTTTCTGTCAGTCCCTACTCCGCTCTCCCTCCTTCTTCAAATTCTACTAGTAGTATTGCAAGCAAAAAAGAACTAGAGCAAAGGACAGATAAAGATACACCACTGCATAATAGGAAAACATGAGCATTAAAAAAAAAAAAAAGAAAAAAAGAAAAAAATTTAAATATAAAACATACCGATATGTTTTCTAATACGACAAGGGTTGTTTGTTGAGTAGATTTCAGTGACATCGGCAAACCATATAGATCTTGACCAAAAGTAACTTCTTCTTGCAGCAAAAAATAAGTCCATCTTCACAGACTAGAGCATAAGTAAACAGAGATTTTTTTATATGGGCTTCTTTATTTGAACTTACAAATTCAACTTTGGGGTTCTATTCATTGACTCATTTCAAAATAATAAAAAACAAAAAAACATGATTATTACACAATCAAATAGTCTATTCATGATTATTGAAATGTTTTCCATATGAGGGGTGAGGGGCAAGAGGTCCATCATAATCTGAGTGTAATGTATAACACACATACACTACTGCATTTTATTTTTTATTTTATTACCTTTTAAATTAATATATTCTTGCAGAAATCTTTTGATTTACCCCATACCAATTCCAACCCCAACCTATAAGCAAAGAGCAAGTAAGTTGAGATAGAAAAAAAACTGGAATGTGAACCAACAATTAAAAATTCCATAACATACAAGTTAACAAATATATCTTAGAATTAAATCTAATTAGTCAAACAAAAACCCAAGTTTAAAACAACGCAACAAAACACAACAAAACAACACCGCACAATCTATGACCACTCTAATATCCCGAAAAATAATCATAAAACGGCCCCACCTCTACCACAAAACAATTATAAACACCCAGAAAACACCCCCCACACAGATCTGCCCAATCCCAAGAACCAACAAATGCGATCAGAGGTCAGCCCCCTATTCAATAATCAACCGCTATCTAACCTTTAAATTCCCCACATAATGTCAATAAATATCCCTGCATCTGAACTGGCCTATGTCTCTGAACATAAATATAATTCCAGAATAAACCCTTTATTTTATAATCCAACATAATATCACGACACAAAAAGAACAACTAATACGCAAACTTGAGTGCACGGCGTTGTGTGTGCGTTTAGTTCACAGATTACTAACCCCAATTCGAAACAAGTACCCCACCTTGTCACTCAATCCAAAGAACCCTCTATTAATTTATTAATTTATTAATATCTAATCTTAGGGGTGGATAGACCCATTATAATCTGTTGTAAGACAGTGAACAGTGTAAATCACCAGCACCATGAATTATTAAAAAAATAAACCCCCATCAAACCGCAAATGACCACCCTGAGAACAAAACAGAACATCCAACCACTACTTCCCCTACCCACCAACAAAAGCAATCCGTTCATACAGGTCCATAAATATATACCCCCCAGCACCACCCAAGCAAAATCCACATAAAGACCCAATCAAACACCCCCCTCCCAGCCCCAACACCAACACCTAAATATAAAACCCACAACAAACACCACACCCAAACCAACCTAACACCAAAACACCAACCACACCACCACAGAACAACACCAAAAAACCAACAAAACAACAAAAAACCCAACAACAAACCAACCCACCCCAACACCCACCAACCCACCAACCCTCCAACCAACCAACCCACAAAACACAACACACACCAAAACCCCCACCCCAAAAAACCCAAACACCCCAACACCCAACCCCACCCCACACACACCAACCCACACCAACCACCAACCCCACCCAAAACCCAAAAAACCCAACCCAAAAAAACAAAACACCACAACCACCACCACACCCAACACCCCCCCCCCAACCAACCACACAAAACAAACCCCCCCCCAACCACCCACCCACACCCACCCACAAAACCAACCACACACCAACCCACCAAACCCAAACCAACAAAAACACCCCCCACCACACCCACAACACCCCAACACACAAACCAACACCCCACCCCCACCCCCCCCACCACCCCCACACCCCCACCCCCCCCCCCCACCACCCCCCCCCCCCCCCCCCCCCCACCCCCCCCCCACCCACCCCCCCCCCCCCCACCCCCCACCCCCCCCCCCCACACCCCCACCCCCCCCCCCCCACCCCCCCCCACCCCCCCCCCCCCCCCCCCAACCCCCCCCCCCCCACCACCCCACCCCCCCACCCCCCCCCCCCCCCCCCCCCCCCCACCCCCCCCCACCCACCCACCCCACCAACCCCCCCCCCCCCCCCCCCCCCCCCCCCCACCACCCCCCCCACCCCCCCCCCCCCCCCCCCCCCCACACCCCCCCCCCCACCACCCCCACCCCCCCCCCCCCCCCCCCCCCCACCCACCACCCCACCCCCCCACCCCCACCCCCCACACCCCACACCACCCCACCAACCCACACCACACCCACCCCCCCACCACACCACCACCAACCCCCCACCCCCCCCCCCCCCCCACCCCCCCCCACCCACCCCCCCACCCCCCCCATCCACCCACCACCACACCCACCCCATCCCAACCCCCCCCACACACCACCCAACGCCCCCTCCACCACAAAAGACCCCAATCCACCCAACCACCTCATAGCCCACCCCCCCCCTACACCACCCCGCCAACCAAACCACAAACCAAAAACCCGCCCATTTACCCCATCACCCCATACCCATACTCCCTCTACCATCCCCTAAATACACCTCCCCCCTACACCCGCCACCCCACCCCCCAACCCCCGGGGGGGGCTCCTAATACCAACACTTCCCCCTTCTTCTACTTTTTTTATCCTCTTATCAAACGAAATGAATCCTAATCCTGTCCCCCTCCGCTCTACTTTCAATCAAATGAGAGGTTGTTAAAATTCCCTCTCGCTCTAACTCCCCATTCTCCCACCACCCCTCATATAATTACACCCCACGCCATCCACCCCCCGACCCCCTTCCTCCTACCAATACAATACCCCCTCCCTTTCAATGAAACAATAATTCCCACCTAAAAATTCCCTTTACACAATTATCATCTATCCCCTCCCAGAAGATTCTCCACTTCTCTCCACGTCCAAAACCTCCTTCCTCTAATCCTTCAACGCCTACCCCCACACACACAATATATCCCCGCATTTAGCTTGCTGCCCCAGTCCATAAATAATATCCCCTCATTCAATCCTTTATTCAAACCCTCCCCCCCCCTCATCTTCCAAGTAAAAAGTCCCCTTCATCGCTGCCTTCACAGACCATATCCACCCTTCTCAACTCTCCTTTAATCCCTTTATCCCCCATTCCTCTAAATCTTCTCCCTCCTTCAACTCTATCCCTTTATTTTATCTTTCCCATCCCCCCTTAATCCCGTAGAATTAGCCTCCCTATACCTTTTCACCACCAATAATTCCCCTCACTCCCCTCATCCTTCAATCAACCACCCGCTCCCCATCAATACAACTCCCCTTCATTCAAATATTCATTATATATGATCCCCTCTACCCTCTCCCCAATTCAAAACTCCCTCCACCATCCCTCAATCCCCCCCTTTGATTATGTCTCACTGCCTACATATCACCCAAGTCCCGCTTTCTAATGCCGTTCTCCCAATTTCCTATACCCCCCGCTCCTCAATTTTTCCCTCCACCCTCCTTTCTCCTCGTTCCTTCATTTCCCTCCGATCTCATCCCCTCTCCCTCTCTCCCCAAATCCCCCCCCTATACACCGCATCATTCCCCCAGTACCCCCATCTATCAATCATCCCCCCATCCCTCATCCTCCTTCAATTACTCATTCCCTGCCATCCTCTCCTTCCTCTGTCCTCCTGCACATGTCCCCTCTTCCCTAGTACCCACAAATTCATCTGCAAGCCGTCCCCTCCACCAAATCCCTCTCTCACACTCACTTCAATTCATTCAACCGCTTCCTGCACTCCCTCCTACGATCCCTATCACCGCCCTCAACATTCTCCTCCCCCAATCCTCCCCCCCCATCTCCTTTACATACCAACTCCCCTCTCTCATTCCTCTTCTAATAACGCCCTCCCCTCCAATCCTTCCTCCCCCTAAAAATCTCATCAAAAAATCCCTCACAAATCTCAACTCAATCCTCACCATACCACCTCCCACCTCCCTCGCCTTTCCTCCTATTCATCATCAATCAACCTCACACCCTCTTCCAATTCACATCCCCCCTCTCAACACAATCTATCCCCCCCCACAAATTACCCTCCCTTTTTCTTCATACTTCATGTACCCCCGTCCTCCACCCCACCTTCCATTCCCCCCCGACAGTTCAGCCCCCATCACCCCAGCCCGCCCGGCTATCCCCCCCCTTCGCCTTTCCACCCCCTTCCCCTCCAAAATACTATACCTCTCCTCCCTTTTCCTACCTTCCCTCACCTCCCTCTCAATCAACCAAAACCACGACCCAAAAAAAAAACCAAATCCCAACCCACAAACCCCAAAACAACACAAAATCCCCTAAAACCCCCCACCACCGAAACACCAAAACACCAAACCGAAACCCCCACTCACACAACCCAACACCACAACCAATAAAAAATCCAAACCCCCTCCTCACCCTCTCAAATATCCCACCCCAATCATTCCCCAATCCTCCCCCCTTTATCATCCCCCCCTTCATTATTCTCATCCTCCCCTTCCTAAATCCTTCACTTTTCTCCTCAACTACCCCCTCCTCATCCCTCACCTCTCCTCCCCCCTTCTCCCCCTCACCCCTCCTCTTCTCCTCACACCTTATATTGTCCACTCCTAAGTAGTGCCTTTCCTTTCGAATAATTTCCAGATATCATCCCTTACTTTCAAGCCCATCCTCAATTCCATCAGTACCCCTCCTTACAATCCCATCCCTCCCCACTACCCCCCTCTTCCCCCCGTAATAAATTTACTTCAATCGATAGAGCCCAAAAACATCAGCCCCTTTCAATACATCACTCATCCCCTCTTCCCCACTCCTCATAACATCTCATTTTCCTCATCTCTCGCCATTCATCATATCCTCCCCTTCAAGATCCTAGTACCCCTCATCCTCTTCTTCATTCTTCTCTCTCTCCTACGTCCTTTTGCTTCTTGCAAGTCCTTCCACCTTCACTGCCCCTCGCCGCCCCTCACCTTCATCAACCCCCAGAATGTAAACAAAATCCATAACAAAACCCCCACAATTCCACATCCCAATCGCCTTCTCCCCTTCTCTCATCCTTTATCCCAACACTCCTATTCCCCCCCCCCCCTCACCCCTATCCCTCCCCCTCCTCATCAATTCCTTCTCTCCACAAATCCGCACACTCATAATCCCTCCAATCCAATCAATCCCCTTCCCACCCTCTGTCAATCCTTCATCACACCCTTCACGTGCCTCATCATACCCTCCCCTATTCAATCCCCTCTACACCCTTCCCACAGCCTCAACTACCTCCCTCTATCCCCTTCGGTCCCTCATATCTCCTGCCTCATTCAACCTACCACCAACCAAAAAAACAATCCTCCCTCCCCCCAGAATATAAAGCCGCCCCCCCCCCTTTATCCCTCCTCCCAAAGCTTAATCCCTCCCCCTGCCCTCCCCTATGCCCCTTAAACATATATCCCCAACTCCATCTCTCACCCTCCACTCACCTCACCTCTACTCCAACACGTATCTAATTCCTCCCCTTTTATCACCATATCCCCTCCTCACTCCATGCGCTCTCCCTACCCCACTTATCCTCACTTGCCCTTGAATCCTCCCCCCCGCCTCCCTCTCTTCCTTCAACACCACGAATCCACTCCTCTCTCAACCCCCCCCCCTTCATCATCCAGCAGGCCCATCCATTACTCCTCCTCCACTCCCCCATCTCCCGACCCCAATTCCCTCCCGGCAGTCTCCCACCTCCCCCCTCCCTCCTACCTCCACCTTTTCTTCCTTCCCCCCTTCACCCTCCACCCCTCTCACCTTATTAATCCCTCGATCTCTCCTAATTCCTCACCATCTTCCCACTCCCCCCTTCCCCCCCTCCCATTACCCTTCCAGCCCTCAAATTTTCACCCACTCCACTCACGCTTGCATCCCCTTTCCCCATCCTTTCGAAATTATTCACTTTCCATTCCCTCTCTCAATCCTTATATCAATTTAATCATCCATCTCCACTCCCGATGCATCTGATCCCCCCTCCCATATCTCCTCCCAATTCATATATATCTATTTCCGGGATGCCTCCTCCGTCCTCCTATACACCTATCCTTTATCCAATCCCCCTCATTCATCCCCTTTCAATCCCCCTGTCATACTTCCCTCCTCACTGTGCCCCATTCCCCCCTCATATCCCTCACCTCCCCCGTCCCTCCTCTCCCTCCACTTTGTCGCTCATTGCTCCCTCACCCTCCTCCATTTACTTTCAGATATCTTTTCGCCTTCTAGTCCCTCACAAAAATCAAGCCTCAGCATGCACCAAAGCAAACCCAAAACATTGCAATAAAAAATTAATAATTGTTGATTATAAATGCCAGTGCTAACCCCAACCACACAAAAAAAAAAACAGTTACTGAAAAAAACACGACGAATGATAATTGCAAAACAAAACCAGATTGCATAGTACATAGTCAATTAATAAAATGATTGCTGTTGACAATTTTGGACACTAACGCACCAACTCTTCCCGCTTTTTGTTATGGATAGTAAGTATAATATAATATATGTTCTTAATTTATTTTAATTTTGAACTCTTTTTGACGATATGTTTTAAGAAGCAGAATCTTCCAGAGAGCAACACCTGTGCAATATTTTTTCACTACTTTAGTTAGATTTTAGAGATATCTCTGGACAGCACTGCCTCATTTGAAACAAAATAAAATCCTCCCTTAATTCATTGGCACTTACTAATCCAACCAGTAGCATTCAATGAAAACAAATTTGAAATATTTAATACGAAGAGGGGATTTTTTAAAAACCCAAATGTATAAATGTCAGTCAGGAAAATGTGTTTTAATACTTAATCTGGCAGGAATTGCAAATTATCTCATAATAAAAATTAATACAATATTACAATAATATATAGTAAACACATAAATACAGTTAGATTATGTCATGAACTTGATAGAATGTCAACATTTTTCCTTTAGATTAGACTGATGTAAACAATCAAATAGAGAGGTATCTTTCCATTTCAGTCTGTATCTGATTGGCTAAAGGAGGAAAATAGATTTAACACCTGGAGTTAACATAGCAGCTGTACAATGAAAGCAAAACAAAATATACACTAAGAATTGAATTAGCATCTAATCTTGTCTTATTTGTATTACTATCTTTCTAATCCTAACAGAGTAAAACAATTGCATTATCATGTTAAACCTGCTTATTGTGTCACTTCTATATGGCTATGAAAAACATACAAATTCAATTCTTACAAATTGTAAGAATTTATATTCAGTATTCATGATGGAAAATGCACTTTGACATGAATAAAATTCTGAAGAAAATTTGAATTCTCTTCTGTTGAAGGACCTGAAGGATCATGATAGGGGAGAGATTGTTATCAAGAAAGTCCATCAATATAGTTGCTAAGTATCAACACCAATTTGACAGTATACTGAAAGACTGGAGAAATTGTTATCAAGGAGCTAATTTAAAGTGCTGGACTAGAAGTGAGGAGACCAAGATTCTAGTTTAGCCTCAAGCATGAAGCCAGTTGTGTGATCTTGGATCAGCCACTTCCTCTTAGTCTTAAATTTGCATCAGGGTTTAGGACAAAGCAGCTAATAAAAAACAGCTTGTTATAGATTCACAGTAAGAACTAGTTGAACATAGTGCCAAAACAAGCACATACTGTAGTGATGTACAACAAGCACTATAAAACACAACAATACAAGAGCTAGGCTTTATCATTATGGATCTGGATATATGAATAATTTCTTAGAATCACAGATAAATTGGAAGAGCAGATGCAGAGGCAATTTTCCAATGAGAAAAAACAGCTTCTTCAAAGTGTATTTGAGAATAGAAACAGAAATAGTCCTTTTGTTTTTTTTCCTTTTTCCTGTACTTTTTAATTTTCCCCCATTCCTTTCTCTTTCTCTAAGTTTAGTTTGTATTTTTACAATTGTAATTAAAATTCTGAATAAACATTATTTACAAACAAACAAAAAAGAAATCATTCATATTTTCCAGCATGATTTTTTGCTTAATAAAAAATTGAAATTTCTGTAACAGGCAAATTATTTAAAAATTAAGACTATTTAATATGTTTTAAAATATTACAAGAGTTAACAAATTATGAAATTTATTTTCTAGGAAACATTATACTTCCTGCTGACATGGTGGAAATTATACTTGATATCCTTAACATGTATGTGTTGCTTATCCTTGAATCCATCGGAACCTAATTGTAAGTAAACAAGCTTCTATTGCACATATATTAAGTCTATTAAAGGAGTAGCAATTTAGTATAAAAGAGATGTTATTTAATTTTTCTATTATTCACTGCTACTTTGTTTTTAAACTGTTCTGTTTTGTGGCATAAGTGAATTATTTTATTTTCTATACTGCAAACTTGATTGATTTATACTAGCATGTCTTTTGGGCATGTTTAGATATAAATGCAAATGTGATCAAAAAGTTTCCTATTTTAAAGCCCCCTTTCCCTTTCTGTAAGAAAATAAATAATGTCTGATTAATTTGTTGCAATATAAAAGTAGATACTGATCATTTAGGATATCTCTATCTCTGGTAGTGGCATTTAGGAGCTGCACTGTATAATTTATTCTATAAACTTTCACTGAGGTTCTTATGCACAGATCCCATGTACACACATACTTCTCTCAATGGAAAGCATATATTATCCAATATCAGGAAAAGGTTTTGACCTTACCTTGCTTCAGTGGTTGGATTCAAATTTTTTTTACTACCAGTTCTGTGGGTGTGGCTTTGGGCATGGCATGGCTTTGTAGGCGTGGGTTTGTGGGTGCGGGAGGAGAAGGATACTGCAAAATCCCCATTCTCTCCCCACCCCACTAACCTGCTTTCCAGCTCCGTTCTCCAGGGCAGGGCAACAAAAGATCGGCTGGGAGGCAGTGGAGGCAGGGCCAGCCTTTTTGCCGGTTCTTCAAACTATTCAAAATGTCGCTACTGGTTCTCCAGAACCAGTCAGAACTAGCTGAATACCACCTCTGGCCTACTTATGTCTCTAAATGTACATCTAAATATTTTTCCCCTAAATCTTGAGGCCTGAGAGATAAATTAAAATCATTCACTCATGTAGAAAAAGGCAAGTAGGTTTCCATTCACTTGGTTTAGTAGAAAACTTTTTTATTAACATAATTGTGCCTGAATTCCAAACCATCCCAACATTCTTATGAAGTACCATTTGTCATTATGCACATTTTATGTGGTGACAATTAGTGTTATATCTTCCTTCTGATATTGTTTTGAATATCTTTCTAATGTGAATTGCTACATTTTTCTATATTTTGAGTGCCAATAGTCTTGGATCTCTATACAAGAAGAAACGTAATTCAATCAATATCCACCAAAACAATATCAATATCAATTTTTCTAAGAAGACAGTTAGTAAAGGATTCAGGCAATTTATAGCATATTAACATACCATTTGTCATTTCATACAGGCTTGTGGGAAATACAATGCAGCCAGAAGCATGAGATGTCCAACTGGCACTTAAACACCTTACTTCTCCCTGCTATGTCTTAAAAAGTTTAACTGACAAATAACAATGTGAATAACAAGCACAATTCTATTAGCAGACACAGATACTCAGCCTGAAACCTATTTATTGATCACAGTTACTATTTTTGAAAAGTGATTGCATAATACTCATCTTCCTTACTTTACTTATTTTCTCAAATCCTGAAATATTTGACAAGATTTTTTTTAAATTTTCCTAGTCAGACTGCCTAAGAATTATCCTCATGTGTTCTTGCCTGTGAAGGAGAAGCATACCCTAAGGCCCCTGTTGCTGTACATTTTAAACAAAACAGCACAGAAATTAAATATATAGGAATACAAATTAAATATGTTCAATTGGGAACACTGCATAATATCATTAATTTACAGCAAAACTAATTACTGTGCCAGCCAGTCTTAGATTACTTACCAATGAGGTCAGTTACACTTAAAATCATTTATTTGGTAAGAACCATATTTAAATCTCATTGTCTTAGGTACAAAATAGGAAGTGTTTAATGCATGGAAGTGTTCCTTCCATTTGCAAAGAAGTGGTGAATTCAAGGACAGCCTTGATTTTTTTTCCAAATTTTTGTTTTCTTGTGAAAGTCTCCCAACCTCTTGAGTAGATTATGTACTAGGACACTTCAAGCAGCAAGGGAATCAATGGAAAATATTTCATAATGATGTGATTATATTATAGGTCTTTGGCTGATTACATAGATAAATCCCCAAAGTTTTGATGTAAGATCTGAGGGAATAGAATAGCAAGTGAGGATGTTTCATTGACCCTGGATATTCAATCAATTTGGAAAGTTGATACAAATTGACTGAATCATTGTAATGGTTGAATAAAATCTATAATTTGATTTTAATATTTGAAATGATTTAGTTGAAGTATAACAAGTGGACCAAGTTGAATAGATTTGGATTGAGCTGAACCATTACAATGCATATATTTGTGACTAGAAATGAGTAAAGTCCATCCATTACTCTGATTCACTGAACATCCAAAATCCATCTGAATCACATCCAGATTCATTTGGAACTTTAAATGAAAAAATTCTCAAAAAAATTTTGGTCAAACTTTCTATCAGCCTGGATTTCTTGCTTTGAGGCCTGGATTTCTTGTTTTGCCTTGTTTTGAGGCAAGCTGCAGCAGTGATGCTCTAACTCATTTTATCTAATTTCCTATCCTTCCCATTTTGTTGGAAAAGCTAAACTGAAAATGTTCAGAGAAGTAGCAAGAGATCTAGTTTCAGAACTTAATACTTCTTCAGGGTTACAGGACATATCCTGATACATGTCACAAACTGAAAATTAATATAGACAAAATGTAAGTCAGGACATGTTTTGTTTTGTTTCGTTTTATTGGATTTATATGCCGCCCTTCTCCCAAAGGACTCAGAGGGGCGTATAGCATTAAAAAGTTAAAAGGAAATTAGAAACAATCCAAAAAACAAATCCAATTAATATAACACTAACATTTTAAAAATTAGATAAAATTAACGGGCCAGGCCAGCTTGCTGGAAAAGCCAACCTTTTAGGGCGCGTCGGAAGGACCAGAGGTCGGGGATTATGTGAAGCTCCAGAGGCAGCTCATTCCAGAAGGAAGGAGCTCCCACAGAGAAGGCTCTCCCCTTGGGGGTTGCTAACCAACACTGTCTGGCCGACGGCACCCTGAGGAGGCCAACTCTGTGGGATCGCACTGGACGGTGGGAGGCTACTGGTGGCAGTATGTGGTCTCACAGGTACCCTGGGCCTAAGCCATGGAGCACTTTAAAGGTCATAATTAGTACCTTGAATTGCACCCGGAAAACAACCGGCAACCAGTGCAGGCCGCCTAAAAGGGGTGTAACATGGGAGCACCTAGGTACCCCCATGATAACCCACGTGGCCGCATTCTGGACCAGCTGAAGCCTCTTGGTGCTCTTCAAGGGCAGTCCAGGCAAGAAAGAATGAGGGCATGAGTGACTGTGCATAGAGCATCCTGATCCAGAAAGGGGCGCAACTGACGTACCAGGCAAACCTGGTAAAAAGCCCCCCTGGTCACGGCTGTCAGATGTTCTTCTAAACTAAGCCGCGTGTCCAGGAGGACTCCCAGATTGCGGGCCCTCTCTGAGGGGACTAAAATTTATCCCCCTATCATCAAAGATGGAACAAGATGCACAAATCGGGATGACGGAAACCACAGCCACTCAGTCTTGGAGAGATTGAGCTTGAGCCTGTTCCTTCCCATCCAGATCCACACAGCCTCCAGGCATTGGGACATCACATCGAGGGCATCATTTCGGTGGTTTGGGGTAGAGATGAAAAGTTGGTTATCATCAGCATATTGATGATACTGTATCCCAAAACCATGGATGAGCTCGCCCAGCGGTTTCATATATATATATGTTGAACAGGAGGGTGAGAGAACCAACCCCTGGGGCATCCCACAAGTGATGCACCTCGGGATCGATCCTTGCCCTCCAGTCAACACGAACTGCAACCAATCCGACAGGTAGGAGGAGAACCACCGTAAAACGGTGCCTCCCACTCCCAACCCCCTGAGTCGTCGCAGTAGGATACCATGTTTGATGGTATCGAAAGCTGCCGAGAGGTCTAATAGGACCAGGACAGAGGAGCAGCTCCTACAATGCTACAACTTGCTTCAAAACAAGAAATCTAAGATAATCGAAGGCTGGACTCAAGATTCACTTTTTTTAAAAAAGGAGAAAGTTTCTTCTGTCCTGCAAAGCAAATTTACCTGAAGATAAAACCTTTCCCACTAGTAACTAGTAAAGTAAATCTTTACTAATAAATATGCAATAACATATTAATATAGGAACACGGCAGCTTGTTCACATATATCTTCGGCTGCCATGAATACCCCTTTAAACTACTTACGATTATTGTCTGTTAGTCTCCTTCATCAATATCTTTCTTTGCTTCTGTCATTCTTTCCCAGAATTTCAGATTGAAAGAATATTTCCAACTTTATCTACACCTGAAACTTAATATCATAAATAGGGCTTTTTTTTTTCAAAAGAGAATGGGCCAAAAACAAGCATCCAATTTGCAAAAAGAAGCAAAATGGTCAAGATTTATAATACAGCCTTCCTTGTGAATATCCATTCCATGTTGGCTAAGAATCTAAACTCGTCAGATGGCCTTCAAAAAAGAATGACACCACCATTTTTCTCTTAACAATGGCTAGTTTACAGCTTCCAAGTATTCTCTTTCTCTCTGCTGCCCTCCCTTTCCTCCCCTCTCTCTCTTTTCCTCTCCCTGTTTTCTCTTTGCTTTGTTTCTGAATATCATATTCTTCAGTAGTTTATTACTAAAGAAATTCTCCAATTCTGCTAGATAAAATGTACAAGACAAAGAAGCAGAAAAGAGCAATAAACCCTGCAAAATTTCTCTTTCAGAGCCGGTTGGATTAAAAAAACAGAAACTTGAAGCTAGGTTAATTTGAATGAAATGGAAAGGGGGGAGGGAGGAATCTTAAAGCACTCGCCCTCTTGTGGTTACTTGCTTTTATGTCTTCAGTATAAAAAATGAACCACTGGAAACCTTTTTTTTTTAAATGAATGGATCTGAAACGTTAATACATTGCTTTCCTTCAATACTTCATTGCAAATTTATTTTTAAAAAATCATTAAATTTTATTTTTTGGAGATTTTCTGTCAGATGTCAAGGAAGTGGAAAATATACATGAGATAACCTCTGAAAACATTAAGACATTTATTTTTAGTATACCTGCTCAGGTTCAGGCAAAGTTGGTATAAATTTAGTTACCATTTCCATTTATTCCTGATTACCTGTTGATCATTATCACTAGAATGTCAATATCATCTCCCCCTTACCCATAATTGTCATTTACAACTTTTTAAAAAATTGCTTACTGAATTACCATTTTTTTTCTGTTCAATCATGTCTGATTCTCAGACTCTACCTGGACAAGTCCCTGCAGGGTTGTTGTTTTCTCCAGGTGATTTTTCATTCCTAGAGCTGAAATAAAGTGACCAGCCCAAGGTCATCCAGCTGGTTTTGTGCCCAAGGAAGGACTAAAACTCCCCTGGATTATAGCTTGATTAACCATTACACCAAAGTGGCTTTCTAATTACCAATAGCATATTATAAATGCAACAGTGTATAACACAGTCCAGGAGCTGTTAGTCATTGACTGTCAAATTTAGGGTGTTAGCTAGATTACCAAAGTTTATTGCAGCAATATTCACTTTTGTGATATTCTTGATAAGTACAGTAATAGTCATTCCTGCTTCCCAAATATTTAAAATACATTTTAGCTGACTGTAAATCTGATCTTACTAGTGAAAAAGCTTTATGTAATTTCAAATATCTTTTGTTAATTGTGTTATAATAAATGTAATTATATTGCCATATTAAATTAACATTTTTCTCCTATTTGTTTATTATTATTAGTTTAACAAAAAGCAATCTGGATTGTCAGCAACACTTGCCAAGAATTTACCTGGTCTCTTGGATCAGAAAAAACTTGCACTTTGGTATGAGTTTGGTATATCAGACTTTGAAATTGTCCAATTCTTATTTCATCTAGAAAGTTGCCTCTGAGCCTTTTATTCCAACCCCCTTCAAATGATCTTAATCTCAGTTCAGAAAGGATGCGTGTATTTATGAGAGCTCTATAAACTATAATTTAGAAACTTTCTCAGAATACTTTTGAAACCACTGAGATAACTTTATTAAATTAACTTGCTTTCAAAAATTAAAAAAGAAAAGAAACTATATTGCTTTTATTTTCATAATTTAAGTTTGACAAAACTGAGGGCATGTTTCCATTCATTTTCATTTATTCTCTACTTTTGCTTTCAAGAACAACAAGCAAAATACTGGTAAAGAAAATTTCTCATATGTTATTCAATTATTTTTTAAATATAACCTAAAGCAAGTTTTGACTTCTACTTGTACACTTCAACAGCTCCATATTCTATAAACTTCCTTTATGATTAAATGCAAAGTTTTGTTTCTTATCATTTTCAGAATGAGTTCTAAAAAGATAACTGATAACCACAAGAGGGCTATAATCAGCATATAAATTGAATATTATGCAATATTGTTTTGTGCAACAAAACTTTCCTTGACCTTCACATTTCAGCATGGAATAAACTGGTGAAGAAAGATGAATGATCTTGAGGAAGGTCTTTATGCTTGAAGTTATGTTCTATAATCTGAATGGAACAACATATATTTCAGGAAAGTTCAGGATTTTGGGGGTGGTGGTCCTGCTTTTGCTATACTGAACTCTAGTCAGAACTGATAACGTGACAAATATAACATTGACATAATTATAATCATGATTGCTCCTACAAAAGATAAATCATCGTAATTTGAACATTTGTAAGTTCTAGTTGAAAGAAATAATGAGTTGCTGGATTATTGGCCACTTTCTGGGCAATGGCATAACAAATATTAACCATGTGATTCTTTAAGCCAATTGGACTGTGCATCACAGTTGAAGCATGTCACAGTTGCCTTTGGAGCCTGTTTTAAGCAGAAACAGTACAAACCTCTAGAACTCACACAATGTCAAGAAACCACAGTTCATTCCATCTGTCTTAGAGAGAGTTCTGTGGTAACTGGATGCAGTGTCTGCCCATCAGATGGTCTATCAAGTTCCCTGTTTCTGACTGTTTATTGCTTCATAGAGTAAAACCACTGGAGTAAAATCACTTCCAATCACCTTTTAAAAGGAGAGAATGAGTCATTTTTCTTTGTTTTCATAGCAAACCCTTCTCAGGCAAGCTGGGGTAGAGTAGGGGGGAGTTGCAATTTGGTAAGTGCTACACTGACCATATATACCAAGGATAACCATACAGTGGGAAATCATGCCATTTATCAGCAGGAATGTCTGCTCTTAAACCATACATGCTTCTCTGCATGTCTTTTTCTGCAAACAGAACATCTGAGTCAACAGGTTTTCAGAACTGGAAACTCTGAGAGAGTTGCCTTAATTGTTTATATTGCTCCAACAAACTTTTAAACAAAAATGTTCAGAGTGCCTATGCATATTTTTACTACCATATGTTGAGCTAAGCAAAACAATGAGATTCCTTGCAAGCTGCCTTGATATCACTGAAAAGTGCTTTCACTAAGGAACAGCATTAATTTTCAGAAAGTTTTAAGTTGTGATTCTTTAATTTCTCATTATTGGTAAGTCTGAATATATGACTGTTTGGGCACAAGAACACATATGAACATGTGTGTGTGTGTGTGTGTGTGTGTGTACAAAGGTTAAACATAATAATGTTAAAGATAAAGATAATTCATATAAAGATAATTCATACATTGAATGGTAAAGTTTATGTTTATCATTTAATAGCAGCTGAAATAATTACCTGTTTGCAGGAGTTGAAAATAAGTTGAAAAATAAGTATCGGTAGTTGAAAATGCACCCCATCAAAGTTGCACTCTTTGGCAGAGAACTCTTAGGACTACCATCTTTCTTTGCTTTGTTTTTCCCCCCACTGTGCAAAAGTCAGCATTACAATTTGGATTGCCTACAACTATTTGCCCCACTTAGTACTAGGTTTTCTGAAAGTAGTTGTTAACACTTTTACTGCCCTGAACATTTGCTAGGAACTGAGTAACAAATATTTTTCCTCATCTTGACAGATTTTACAGTGAGTTAATTTAGAAACTGATTGCAACTGTTTTTCTTTACTTACACCATTTTAAAGAACACTCCTAGCCCATTTGCCTATTTACTATCTCATTCTGGTTAGAACTGATCGGTTCTTTTCTCAAGTAGGGAAAGAAGTACTCACCTCTTAATATTGAAACCAAAATGTTAGATGCTTGTACTTCACTTGTTGGCTAGTTTGATAAGTATAAATAAAACATCTGCAATCAAGGCTGAATTCTAGAGATCCACATTCCTTCACACTTTTGCCCTCTACTTTCCCACCACTTTGTCTAGAATGTAACAACTACAAAGAAAAGTTAATTGCAATTCTAACAACATTGTGCTTCCCTCTTCACCCCCACTTTCAATAGTACTCACCTGATTCTGCAAACGTTATGATCTCAGATGTTTGATCCATCAACTCATTCTTTTCTGTTCTTCTTCCAATGTCATTCTCTATTTCCACATTGCCATCCTCTCTCACTTTTCCGACGTGGAGTTTCTTGATAGCATTTAAAAGTGCAGCTTTGGGCACTGACTGAGTGATGTTAGGTCTGTCTCTCAAGTGCAACATGTTCAGGATATGCTTCTTTACAGCTTCCACCATCTCAGGCTGGGAACTGGGCACATTCTTGGAGAGAGTGCCAAGGGCACAGGATGGGCAATCAGAAACTAAACTATGCCCCTCCAATCCTGAGGCTGGAAAACTCTGTGCTATAATCCAGCAAAATAACAACACCAATCCTCTAGTCAGAAGCAAAGGCATCCTTGTAGCAAAAGTTGTTGTGATTCCTTTTTAAAAAGGCAAGGCTTTTCTTCCCCCACAATTACTTCTTCACTCAATTGGATTTTTCCCCTTTCTGATTCCTCTTTTCTCTTCAGGAAGAACAAAAAGTTTTCGGTGAAGTTTGGTTTGGAAGGTCCCTCTTTGAATTCACTAAGTGCAAATGATGTCTTTGACTGTCAGTGAGAGAAGTCTGACTCTGTCGCGCTGTAGGCAAAGCACACGCTGAGAAATAGGCAGAGAGAAATGAGGGAGGAGGACAGCCTAAGTGAGTTGAATGAGAGAGGGAGGGAGTTTTGTCTATGAGTAAAGCTCTGATTGAGAAGGCGGAGGAACAGCTTAAGCCTTCCTTATGCTCATTGCACTCTAGCACATATTTCTCATTTATATTGGCATTCTGTCTTATGATCTGACCACTTTTGCCTTTGAAATCATTCCCCCTCCCATAGTTTGCCTGGTGGTTTCCTGTCTCCCCTCCCTCCCTCCCTCCCCTCCACCCAATTAGACATCTCTGGATGTTTTCCCCTTTTCCTATCTTTTTCACGAAGTGCCTCAAACCAATTTAATAAGGTAGAACTGAAATGAGAAGGCTATTTATTGATATCCTTGGAAAACATCTGAACACACCCAAGGGAGATGTCCAACTGCTTCCTACTTCATGTTCTGTCCACAATAAGACTTGGGCAGCTTTACTAAATATGTGGACTCTTGTTAAAATTTGAAGTCCTTTCTCATCTGTTGTAACACTTTTAAGATTAATCCATGCTTATGGCTTGGAGAGAACTGAACTAAAAATTACTAAAGTTGGAAATGTTAACGAGTTGACAAAGTCATATTATTTAAAACTACATCCTTTTCACTTGATTTAATGGAAATTACTCTTTTTTTTCTGGTACATGTTGAAACCCTGCGATTTTTTAAAAAAAACATTGCTCTGTTAAGAGGCAAATATTTGTTTACTGTAAATGGATTGTCATTAATTTCTGCAGCTGTAAGTTTGTATTGAGGCAAGGATGATATTCCATACCTTTGTTATATTTTGGTCAGATAATAAACCATGTTTGAGACCTCAGTTGTTGTTTTTTGTCCCATTTAATTTATATTATCTTAATTATTTGAATCATAAATCATATAGTTCTACTCATGAATTTACCACTTTGCATAATTTTCTCACACTGCAATATAAGACTTAGTCTTTTAGAAATACATCAAATAATAGAATAGATCCTATGATCTACAAGACAAGTAGACAATCCAAGGGACAATAATAGCACAAATATATTGTTAATAAAATAATTAAAATGTACTAAAGGTTGTACTTTTGTATATTTTTATACAACTTTTTAACAATAAAAGCAACATTCATTTCCTTTACATATGCTGCTTAGATCTCTCTTGTTATATAAATACTATCATTTGAGAAACTATTTTTTAAAAGAAATCTATTGTCACTTCTTGTGTCATCACTTTCATTCTGGATTGCTCGCTTTTTGTTAATAGGCTAAAAGCTTACATTTGAATGTTAAATGTAATAGTGGTAATAGACATGTAATAGAACATTTCTGTAATGATAAGGAAGGCATATGCCATATATGATTTTTTGATTTTTCAGGATAAAACTTTAGGACTGTCAATGAGGGAATATAACAATTATATTTTGCCTTTCTGGCTCCCAGACTCCTAATGATCTCTGCCATAGAAACTTAACAAAATCTCAAAACTCTCTGTAACGATAGTCAGATCACAGAGCTTTGTACTATTCTGTACATTTACTTAAAAGTCATTCTTAATGTTGTGGGATAGAGTTGAAACTAGATTGGCCAATGCCACACAACATCAGCATTGCAGTGGTTTTCCTGTGTGAGACATACTTCATGACAATTACCTAATGGAAATTCCTATTCGCTTGGCATGACAAAATATTGCCTATAATCTATATCTACATTTAAAAAGAAAGAAAACCCACCTTTTCAGAAATAAAAATTTTATTAGATATTATTTTGTTCCAAGAGCATTGGGGCTTTTACTTACTCATTTAAAAGAAAAATGAATGATAGTTTCTGATCTGCCCCTAATGCATTTTTGAATTTATTTTCTCTTGTCTTTTCTCCGTTATTTTTTTTAAAAGATTAGAGACACTAGTGCTGAAAAGAATACTTAATATTTACTTAAAATAATAAATCTAGAAGAATTATATAATGTATTGCAACTCAATAGCTAGCCTTCATATGTGTAAATGTCATAAGCACATACAACATGCTTATTTAAGGATAGAACTAACTTTGCAATTTTATCCACTTTTACTTTATTTAACTTCTTTGTTGCTGCCTTCAACATTCTTATTAGTATTGTTATTATCATTGCAAATTATCTTAAGAAACAGGAGAGACGTAACAAGAATTTATTCAGCCAGAAGAAACCCTCAAAGTAAAATGAATTATTAATTTGGACTGGGAATTTGGGACAACTGATTTTTTTTAAAAAAAATCAAAAACCTGTGTAGCATTCCATTTTAATATGTAAAACTCATTGACTCCCAGAATAAGAGAAACTGTAGTTCTCTAATTTCAAGTCTAAAAATGTCAAGGGATCCTTGACTGCTGGTGAGTAAATGGGCATGCAGTGTTGCAGAAAGTGGTTTGCTCTAGAATTTATTTAAACTTTGATTTAGCATGTAGCTCTAGGATTTTTCTGAAGGGCAAAAATGAATATGCCAAGCTTTTTTTAAATCAATATTGTTTTAATGCAAATAAAAATATTCAGAGCATCATGATCCTTGTCAGAAGAAAAATACACTAGCAGAGAGGTTTGGGAGGGCCATGAAATAAAATGGAGTTGAATAACAAGCAAGATGCTTGAGACACATTTGGAATACTGTTTCTAATTTAGAAACAAATTAGAATTGCCTATTCCTAATCCAGTATGCACACAATTTCTTCAAAAACACAATTTAGGGAAGTTAACTATATTGAAGTTGTTAGATTGGGTAATGGATAAGCACACTCAGGCTTAACAGTAACAACAGCTTGTTATTAAGCACAAGTGACAACAATCCAGCGAAGGTTGAGTCTGACAGCAGCCCTTTTATAGGGAGCTGTCAGACCTTTCGACCAATAGGATTAAACCTCTGTTCCCACCAGAACAGAGGACCTTGGTGGAAACCACTGTAGTCAGAACAAATATCTAACACCCCTCCCCTCTTGGATGGAACAATCCTACTTGTTACATAGTCATGCAGGTTGGCGGGCTTTTGGGTAGCTCTGCCTGACCTGTGCAGTTCTGTAGGAGGGGTTTCCATGGACAAGTTGGATGGACCTGTTTGCTCCACAGCTCCGCTTGGTGGAAGCTCCTGGAACCTTTCACAGGCTGCGGCTGGAACTTCTAGAGCCGGTTCGCTTGGAGCTCGCTGCGGGCCTGCAACATAACCAGATAAGTTTCCCGGTACCCTCGGGCTTGAGCTGGCTGTGGCAGGAGTAAGTGTTTGCTCTGTTTGGATAGGGCTTTGGCTAACTCATGCAGGAGTTACCTCTGGTTGTCTAAGAGTGGAGTTGGAGAGGCAGCCACAGAGTTGGTCAATAAGCCTTCTCCAATTCCTACTGTCCTTGAGCTCTAGGAAGTAAGAACGAGGGCTGGTGATGCCTATCACTGTGGCAGGAATCTACAGAGTTCCCCTGGCGTAGCTGTGGGCATATACTGAATCCCCTATGCTAAATGTCCGAATCTTGCTTGAATCTGGGGGCGATGAGGCAGAATAATTGGGGTGTAGCCAGTCTAAGTGGAACCTTAGCCAGCGACACATGAGGAGCTCGGAGGGACTTCCCCCTGTAGTGGCACTGGCTGTGATGTGCTGAATTAGCAAATAGTGGAACAGTCCAGGGGCGATACCAAAGGCGAATTGCAGGCGGTGACATTTGAATGTACCCCTGTGCGTCACAATGGTTTGGGCCTCTACCGTAGTGCCATCTACAGACAATTGTTGGTTTGCCTGAGCCATGTCCAATTTTGCGAAAAATATTCCAGGGCCTAATGAATGAAGGAGGTGCTGTACGATGGGTACAGGGTAGGCGGTTTGTTGTAGCACTTTATTTATTGTGTACTTGTAGTCCGCGCAGATGTGGACAGACCCGTCAGATTTGACAGGAGTCACTATAGGGGTCTCCCAGCGTGCGTGATTAGCCAGGGCTTTAGGATTCCCTGGCCTACGAGCTTGTCAATTTCCCTGTCAATTTTGGGGCGGAGAGCAAAAGGTACTCTCCTGGGTTTTAGCCTTATTGGGGCTGTGTTGGGGTTCAAACTAAAGGAAATTGGAGTCCCCACATACTTACCCAGACCGGTGCCAAAGACGTCCTCAAACTCCTTAAAGATGGCTTCAGCGCCGTTGTCTTTCAAGGCATTGATACCGGTCACCTTTAGGCCCAGGGCTTGGAACCAATCTAGCCCTAGGAGGCTCTACAGGTTGCCACTGACCACTGTCATGGGAGTTTCCCGCTGAACTGTTTGAACTTCACCTGGAAGGTGCCTTGGCTCACGATGGGCACCCAGTTTCCCTGGTAATCGCGTAGGCGGATGTCAGGGGTGCGAAGATGCTGCTTCTTTAGGCTAGGGATAGCCTGCTTTAGGGTAGACCACAGTATGATGGTCAGCGATGACCCAATGTCGATCTCCCTCTCACATGGAGAGTCCTCGATGAGGACTGTGACCTCCAGCTTTTTTGGCTGCTTGGTGCGGACTTGGCCGCTTGGTGTGTGGTAGGTGACTCCATTGTCGCCCTCTGAACCCCGCTGTGGCTTCTGCCAGGCCCTTTGGTTGGGCCTCTGCTGGCGGTTTGGTGGGTTTCTAGGCTGCCAGGCAATGGCAGGGAATTCACTCGGGGACACCTTGACGATGTGTCCCTTTCGCTCGCAGTGCTGGCAAGTTGCATCGCGGAAACAGCAAGCTGATGTGGCATGGTCACCTCCACAGCTAGTGCAAGGCGGGAGACGCGGCTTGAATTTGCGCACCAGCTGGGTGCAGCTACTGCACATGCGGCAGCTGTCATCTTCTTCGCCTTCTGAGCTCTTGGACTCTGCAGCCTCGCGATGTATGCATGTACTCTTTGTGCGTCTTGTATAGCGCTTTGGTGCTGCAGAGTCTCAGTAGATTTGATGGCTGATTCGGATGCCCTGGCTTCGTCCAAGGCGATCTGCAGAGTGAGGTTAGATTTAGCAAGTAACCTCCTCTATAGATTAATGTCCCATATGCCGCAAATTATGCTGTCCAGAATCAGCTCGTCCAGGTCTCGTAATTCGCAGTATGCTGCGGCCTTGCGGAGCGCCGCAACGTACTCGTTAATTGACTCACCCTCCTTCTGGTTTCTGATGTTAAACTCATGCTGGCGAACATGCTTGGATGGCTTGGGTGCATAGTGGGTCCTCAACGTCGGCTGAAGAATGGACCAGGTAATTGATTGTAGCGGTGTCAGCTCAGAGAGGTCTTTCACCATCTCGAACACTTCCTGGCCACAGTATCCAAGGAACATGTTCTTCTTGCGGCCTTCAGAAAGGCCCATGAGGTCATTTGCCTTGAGGAAGCAGTCAAATCATAGCATGTATGAGTCCCAATGCTCAGTGACTGGGTCATACGGAATCGGTGGGGCGTGCATGGCCATTTTGTGTTCAGAGGGTGTTTTGAGTTTGCCCTCAAAAATGGCTGCTCAAAGCCACGCTGAGCTCCGGGCTGGATGTACTTGCTGGATTGCTACACTCTTTCAGTTCGCCTCATTACCTTCCAATCCCACCTTCATCGCCAGTGTTAGATTGGGTAATGAATAGGCACACACAGGCTTAATGGTAACAACAGCTCTTTATTAAGTACAACAAGTGAGAACAATCCAGCGAAGGTTGAGTCTGACAGCATCCCTTTTATAGGGAGCTTCGACCAATAGGATTAAACCTCTGTTCCCGCCGGAACAGAGGACCTTGGTGGAAACCACTATAGTTAGAGGAAGTATCTAACAGAAGTAATATTCAAAGGAGTCTTTGTATCATTTAAAACAATAATTTAGAAAAGGAGAAAAATTATTTCATTTAAAGAAGAGATCTTAATTTCAAAACAAATTGATAAACTCTTTTAAAAAGTCCATCTTCTTGTAGATTCTTTTTTAATTCTTCAGATGAATACATTGATTTACAAGATGTGAGTTACCATTTAAAACAATGAGCTTGTTACTCTTAGACATCTTTTTTTAATCAAGTTGTCTGACAGCCATTTCAAAAGATTGTGAGAAAACATTCTAGATAGTAACAAATTCACACAAATTCACACATAACATGAGCCTTAAAATTGTTGTGCATAAACTAAGACTACTTCTAATCACATAAAAATACAATGTTATATTGCTCAGTACACATTTTCAACTTTTAAAAATAAACAGGTCTTGAGGTAGGTTATTCAAAATGCGTGTGTGTGCGCGTGCATGCACAAGCACAATTATGCAGGTCTGTACAGCCAAAAATGGGTGGTTTGCTGCAAAATGGGCTAGGTTTACCTGGGATCTATAAGTTATAGACTGTCCACCCTAACCTTAAATTATTTAATCAACACTCCCTATTCATTGTGACATGGAGAGAAACAAATGGAAAGCTTGTTTCCAAAATAATTCATCTAGAAAGCTTTTTAATAACTGAATAATTCTAGCTTGTATCCTTGTTATGATGATTGGCATTGTATTTGCTCATGCTAAAAGAATTCAAAATATGTGATTTCCATTTCTTCTTAGCTACTTACAAGTATTAATTAATATCTATTTATTTATATCCTCAAGGATATATGCCTTTTCATTTTCTTCTCATGATAGCCTTCAATCATTGATTAATACCATAGGAGCAAAGAAGCCTATTGTGGTAAAAAAATAGTCTAGTAACATATGTGAAACTAATGAATTTTATTTAAGGAATAAATTTTTGTGAGATAAAAGTTGACTTTTATAACATTAGTTAATCTGAAAAGCTACCAGAGTCTTGATTTTTAGGCTTACAGGCATGTGTGAATGTAACACAGATTTCAGTTCAGTTCTTTAACAATTATGCCATACTGGTTGATATATAAGAATCTTCTGACCATAATTTTCCAATACTAAAAATGCAAACATTAGTTATGATTCAGGCTGTTTGTTTCCTAGTGCTGAACACATAAAATCAAGTATTTGAGCCTTACAAACCTATGGCTATTCTGTCATCATTTATAATTTGTACTATTGACTTTTCAATCATATTGTAAGGATTGGAATAATATTGAAAGTAAGTAATGTACAAAAGGTTGACATAACGATTGTAACATATGTTGAAAAGAGAAAAAACAATAAAAATTACTGGGGAAAAAAAGAAAGTAAGTTCCATTTGAACTTATTCCGTTTGAATAATGGAACTTCCTTTACTACAATTTTTACTGAAAAATTATTTAAAAGCAATGCTGGAGGAGTTTAATTTGCCTGTGTCTTACTCATCAGAGCCATACATTTCCACCCTGACATATGAACTTCCAGGGCTTATTTTGTATTAAAATCATATTTTTAATTTGAAAGGTATTTAAGTTCCCTTTGAAAATTAGTTTGGGGATGTGGAGTTCATATTTAAAGTAATAATTCTATTGTAACCTTAGCACATTGTATTTCCAGCAATCTATATTTTGAAAATATAGACACAATATTTTCAGATGTATGTTTTTACCCCTGTGAAAAAGAGTAAAGTGTCAAAAGAGAATTCAGACTCATGTTTTTACTTTAAGATGCTTAGCCTTTTTGCGACCTACTTATTCTTTCTTTGGGGGGTTAGTGTAGCATTGCAACCTGAAAAACAGTATCATAATTGTAAAACATATTTCAAATTTCATTTTGCAATACCCATGTTCAAAGTGATGACCCAATAGATAAATACACCCACAGAACTGAATTAAATCAAAGACCTAATTTTGCTGCCTTTCTTCTATTTATTTTCTCACAATTTATGGTGATCTGTGACTTGAACTACTACCTCAGTCAGTATGGTAAATGGAATGGTTCTACAAGCCTGTGCTATGTCATAGCATTAGATTCTTAGGTTTATGATATGTAGTTTTATAATTTGATAATTCCACTGCAGCTACAGAAACAAGAAAGGCATTTGGTTTGGATAAATTGTGAAAAGCACTGTTCTTTTTATTCCCTCAGGGAGATGGGTTACAGCTTTTCCAAATGCTTAATGAGTGCTACATTTGATGACTATTTTTTTTCAACTTCACTCCTCTCTCTCCCTCCCTCTTCCTTTCTCTCTTTTCAGTTCTTCCACCCCCATCTATCCTTAATTGTTTTTCCCCCTCATGGATTTCATTGTTTTCTTCTCTTGTACCTACAGCAGCACCTGCTGGCAGTGAGCCGGAAGGACCCATTTAAATAATCCTCCACATCAGTTGGCATTAAACTCTGCCAATCCGTATTGTTGAGCTGCCGCAAATGTTATTTCTCTCTGCCAGAAAAAAAAATGATCTGGTTGATGATGGTGATTATTTCTTTCACAAGCCAGAGAATCATTGATAATTAAATCCACTTAACATCTAATAATTAAAATATTGCAAATCTAAATACAAAAGTAAAATTATAGCTATATCTGTAAATATATCTGGGTGGGAAAACCCCTCAGGCAAAACCTCTGAGATATATTCTTAGTTTTATTTTACTAGATACATTTGTTAAACAAAAATGTTAATTTACTGTATCAACAGATTAACTGCCTTTTGAAAATTCTGCATTTAATCTATATTAAGAATAGAAGGATGAACTGTCATTGCACTTATGAACTAGTAGTCATTGCTCAATTTAGGAAAATGCATTTCAGAGATTAAACAGAATTCTCATTATCACCTTTGGTTTTTAAAACACATAGATACTTAACATGGCATTAAAGTTTGCTATTCCTTAACTCAAAGGACATCAAAATTTTCTATTAAATCAATATCAAATCAGAATAAGATATGTAAATGAATATATAATCTTATCACAAATGTAGTACTGTAATGCTCTCTATCCTTGAAGACCATTCAGAACTGCAATTAGTCTACAATGGGCATAGTGGCATGACAATGGTAGATTTGTTACCCATATCTTTGCAGTAATGGCCTGGGCCTTCCAGAAGCAATTCAAGCTGTTTGTTCTCACCTTTAAAATGTTTATGTCTCCAATCTTTTCTGTCCATCTATTAAATTCAGCAGAGTCAGCAAGCCTCAGTTCTCTTTAATCAAACAATGTCATTCATAGGGAGCCACGAAGCATGTTTTTTTTTTGTTACAGCACCTGTCCTCTGGAACAACATTCCCCCCCCCCTGAGCCAGATGGCTCCCCCCTCTGCATTTGTTTCTTAAGTTTTTGAAAACCTGGCTCCAAGGCCTGAGGTTAGGATGGAAATCTAGGCCTTGTTGGACCTTTTTCCTGCAGTGATGGAGTTTTCATTCCCAGACACTGTTGTAAAATGTAACATCTTTTAAATGTAAGTTACCTGGTGTCACTTAGGAATGAAGAAATATATAAACCCAATGAACAAATGAGTAAATTAAATTAATATTACTAATATAATACTATACTAGTAAAGCCCACACGGAGATTTAAAAAATGGACAAACTTATTCAAGAAGGGAAGGAGTTAAAACTTTTTAATAATCCATGCAAGATTACATGAATACAATGATAATTCTGTTGTGCTTTTTTATTTGCCTTTTTATTAGTACTGTAAACCTTCAATGTATATATCTTATATTCATAGATATACTATAAGTCTATAAACAGATCCATCATAATGGATACTTTAAAAATCAACTATATATTGTGAATGCAGTGAAATTAATCATTTGCCTATTTCTTGAGGAAATTTTGCCTATTTCTGGAGACCCAACAACCGGGTTTGAGGTCCAAGTGTTGCATGATGGGGGTGAATGCTCATCTTTGCCTAGTTCCTGCCCACCTAGCAGTTTGAAAGCATACAAATGCAAGTAGATGAATAGGTATCAGTTTCGTGAATAGGAAAAAGTGCTCCATAATGTCATGCTGGCCAAATGATTATGGAAATATCTTCAGATAGAACTGGCTCATGGTCTTGAAATGGAGATGAGTGCTCATCCAGTTGTCAACAACAAATGAAGTTAAATACAATAATACAATAGCAGAGTTGGAAGGGACCTTGGCGATCTTCTAGTCCAACCCCCTGCCTAGGCAGGAAACCCTATACCGTTTCAGACAAATGACTATCCAACATCTTCTTAAAGACTTCCAGTGTTGGGGCATTCACAACTTCTGGAGGCAAGCTGTTCCACTGATTAATTGTTCTAACTGTCAGGAAATTTCTCCTCAGTTCTAAGTTGCTTCTCTCCTTGATTAGTTTCCACCCATTGCTTCTTGTTCTACCCTCAGGTGCCTTGGAAAATAGTTTGACTCCCTCTTCTTTGTGGCAACCCCTGAGATATTGGAACACTACTATCATGTCTCCCCTAGTCCTTCTTTTCATTAAACTAGACATACCCAGTTCTTGCAACCGTTCTTCATATGTTTTAGTCTCCAGTCCCCTAATCATCTTTGTTGCTCTTCTCTGCACTCTTTCTAGAGTCTCCACATCTTTTCTACATCGTGTTGACCAAAACTGAATGCAGTATTCCAAGTGTGGCCTTACCAAGGCATTATAAAGTGGTATTAACACTTCACGTGATCTTGATTCTATCCCTCTGTTGATGCAGCCGAGAACTATATTGGCTTTTTGGGCAGCTGCTGCACGCTGCTGGTTAAATGGTTTAAATGGTTGTCCACTAGGACTCCAAGATCCCTCTCACAGTTACTACTATTGAGCAAGGTTCCACCTATACTGTACCAGTGCATTTCGTTTTTGTTGCCTAAATGTAGAACCTTACTCTTTTCACCATTGAATTTCATTTTGTTAGATAGTGCCCAATGTTCAAGTTTGTGAAGATCCTCCTGTATCTTTAGCTTATCTTCTGGAGTGTTGGCTATTCCTGCCAGCTTGGTGTCATCTGCAAATTTGATGAGTTCCGCATTTATTCCCTCATCCAAATCATTGATGAAGATGTTGAAGAGTACTGGGCCCAAAACAGAGCCTTGGGGTACTCCACTGCATATCTCCCTCCATGTAGATGCAGTTCCATTGAGGACTACATGCTGAGTGCGGTTGGTCAGCCAGTTACAAATCCATCTGGTGGTGATGCTGTCCAACCCACATTCTTCTACTTTATCTAGTAGTAGGATATGGTCTACTTTATCAAATGCCTTACTAAAGTCCCAGTAAACTATATCGACGGCATTCCTCTGGTCCATTAATTTTGTCACTTTGTCAAAGAATGCAATAAGATTAGTCTGGCATGTTACCCATGTTGGCTTTTGGCTTTTACTTTGTTTACTTCTAGGTGTTCGCTAATTCGTTGCTTGATTATCTTTTCCAGAATCTTTCCTGGTATTGAGGTCAGGCTGATAGGTCTGTAGTTTCCTGGATCTGTTTTTTTCCCTTTTTTGAAGATGGGAACCACATCAGCTCTTTTTCAGTCCTCTGGTAGTTCCCCAGTGCTCCAGGATCTCTGAAAGATATAGTTCAGTGGTTCTGAGATCTCTTACCAGTGATGGGTTTCTGCTGGTTCTCACCGGATTGGGCGAACCGGATGGTCAATGGAACCGGAAGTAAGTTCCTGCCCCGCCCCTGTCATTCACTCGCTCCCTCCCTCACCCCAGGAGCCGCTCCATTGCTCGCTCCCCCTGCCCGTCTGCACTATCCTAGCCCCGCCCACCGCTCACTGATTGGCTACCTCACAATTGCCCCGCCCGCCTCTAAGAACCCTATCTAAACCCACTTACTTTTTTTCCTGTTTGGCGCTCTATTGCTGCCTGCCGACTCCGAGGAGGTAAGTAAGCTGCAATTAAGCGTGGGGCAGGGGGGCTGCCATGGCCCTGCACTATAAGTGAGTCCGGTGACCTTTTGTGGCCTTGCTTATAGCGCAGGGTCACCAGCAAGCACGGGGGTGGGGACGGCGGCATGAGCTTACGCGGCGCGGCCAGGCCAAGTTCGGGGACCTTGCAAGGCCCTGGCATTTTTTGCATCGGGGCATGCTGCAAGAGAGAGGGAGTAAATAACTTTTCCGGATTGTTGGTGGTGGAGGCGCGGGCCCGTGCTCACTAAAGCAAGTCCGGGGAAGTCCTTTGCGCCAGCTGGAAAAGGTCTTCACTTCCCCCCTCTTGCAACATGCCCCAATGCAAAAAATGGCAAGATCGATGCACTTGGGGCTGCTGCTGCGATGTCCAGGGAGGCTAAACCAAGCCCCACGCCTCTCCCAGCCAATTCGTGGCTTCCCGGAGCGCCAAGAACCTTCGCGCTCTTCTCCGCACTCTCCTCAGCTCCTCGCAATGGCAATAGATGTCCAGAAATGGTGAGGGCCGGAAACCCTAGCCCCAAAAGCTGATTTTGGACATCTATTGCAGTCATGAGGAGCTGAGGAGAGCGCAGATAAGAGCACGAAGGTTAGGGTTACTGGGCAACGTGTGTGTGTGTGAATCTGGAGTTATGCCCCCCCCCGCACCCTCCCTCCCGGGGGTCGAAGCGCCTCAAAGGCACAAGTAGGCTGCCACAGCTCCACTGAGAAGACATTTTTGAGAAGAAAAACTTCTCCAGTCAGGCTGCACCAGAGCTGGTGGAGCACCGGCAACAGCCTGCCTGTCCCTTTCAGGTCTCTTTTGTACTGAGAAGACATTTCTGAGAAGAGAAACTTCTCTGGTCGCGCCCGACCTGGTGGAGCACCGGCAATCGCCGGTCCATCGCAGGGAGACAGTCAGTGAGTTGAACCACATGATTGCTCCAATCGCACGGCCACAGCCCGACCGGAGAAGTTTCTCTTCTCAGAAATGTCTTCTCAGTGGAGCTGTGGCAGCCTGCTTGTCCCTTTGAGGCACTTTGACCCCCGTGAGGGAAGGTGCAGGGGGGCGTAACTCCAGCCTCACACACACACACACACACACACACACACACACACACACACACAAACGTTGCCCAGTAACCCTAACCTAGGTAACATCGTCAGTGCTAGAAGGGAGGGGGGAAGGAGGAGAAAGGACAAAAAGGAGAAAGAGAGGGAGAAAGAGGAGGTGGGGGAAAGTGGGATCCTTGCTGCTTTCTGACCTTGATGGTTTTCTTACAGATGTTTTATTACCAAACTAGGTAGCTTCATCAATGCTAGGGATATATTGAGAGGAGGAAGAGGGGTGGGAGGGAGGGAGACAACAGTGGGGTCCTTGGTGTTCCCTGAGCTTGGTGGTTTTCTTGCAGACATTTAATGACCTAGCTAGGTATATCACACCAATAAGAATAAAATATCTGCAAGCAAGCCATCAAGACCAGAGGGCATTTATTTCTTCATTTATTAAATTTATATGCCTCCTGCCTTGTGGTCATCACGAACTCCTCATTACGATCTTCTACAATGACCAGCCTCAGAATTACATCTCAACAATCTCAAATTTTATTTATTGTGTATAGAATATTTTTAATGGTTTTATTTTAATTTATTGTGTATAGAATATTTTAATGGTTTTATTTTAATTTATTATGTATAGAATATTTTTAATGGTTTTATTTTAATTTATTGTGTGTAGAGTATCTTTTTAAAAAATTATTTTTAGGGAATTTTTATTTATTTATTGTTTATAGAATATGTTTATTACAAGAAATGTTATTCCTTTTTGCAAATGTTTTATTTGTGATGCAATATGTTGCTTTTATGTGTGCAGGTTGGTGCATGGTTTATGTGTCTCAAAGTGGCTGCTTTTCTATGGGCAGGCCAGGTTGGTGCTAAGGCAGCTTTGCCAGATTTTGTGTGTTTCTGTGTGATACCTGGTTGTTTAGGTAATTGTGAGGTAGTTGCTGGTTCTGCGAGCTTCCTGGCACTGTCCTTTATAATTTCCCACAATGCCTTGATGGTTTTTATTCCAGTGGCTTTGTCTTTCCTGTCCTTCGGGTTAGGGAAAAAAACTGGTTTCATCTGCAGTCTTTTGGTAGGAAATTGTTAGTTTTTTGATGTTTGTCCTGGCACTGTCTTAGTTTGTGTGTGTGGGTGTGTAATGTCCCACAGTTATCTACACATTAATAATGTTCAAGTACTAATAATATTTCCTTATACATTTTAGTGACCTTTCCTTACATAATTGGTGTTTCTTTCATTTTAGATTTCTAATTGCTGTTTCTGTTAGTTAGCAATTGATAAAACAAATCCCACATGAAAAAATATTCGAAGCCTTCTTGATTTTAATTGTCAATTTATTCATTCCTGCACATTCTAATATTTATTCATTTTCATATCTTTGTTTTTCCACTGTTGTGCAAACACAATTCCAGCAGCTGCTAACATGTGTAAAATTAAATATGTATTGTATTCCCTTTGAAATACAAGTAGTAAGTAGTAGCTACTTACTTTTATTGTTTTGTGTACTTATTTTAATCTTATTTAAGTAGTAAGGCACAAAATAATAAATTTCCTTTTTTATATCTTCCTTTTGTAGATCATCCATTGGTGCAAAGAATTCAGTGACATCGTCTTGGCCACTCCCACCTGGTCACATGGCCGGCAAGCTACTCCCACTCAGTCTCATGGGCGGCAAGCCACTCCCACCCAGTCACATGGCTGGCAAGTCACTCCCACCCGGTCACATGGCTGGCAAGCCATTCCCACCTGGTCACATGACTGGCAAGCCACTCCCACCCAGTCACATGGCCAGCAAGCCACTCCCATAAAGCAGGCCACACCCACAGAGTAGGTTCCAAAAAATTTTGAAACCCACCACTGTCTCTTACATGGACTCCTTACTATTTCTAGGGAATTGGCCATCTTTTTGCAACTTTATAATTAAAAATGTACATTTTGTATATCATACAAATATATGTGGTCCAGATTCAGCACTTGTTAGATTGAGATCTTAAATCCATGGAGGGATTTAAGAGGTTGAAGCACATTCTCTTTTAAAGCAATGTATGGAATTCCCACATAAAAAGAAGAATTATTGTCTTTTTGAATCTTCCTGGCTAGACCTTTTTAGTCACAATAACCAAGATAGTTAGCTTAATCCTCCAAAATGTCTTCTTTCTAAAGTTGTTTGTGAGTGAATCTGTATTCAGAAACAATTTTAGCCCAAAAAGCCTTATATGACGTATAATGCAGATGTATTGATCCAAACTTTCTTAAAACTGAGTGCTCTCGCACTTTTCCAAGTAGCTGTTTCTTCACTACTAATTCAGGAAACCTCTTTTTTATTTTTCTGTACCTCCCAAATCTTGTTTTATATCTTCTTCCTAACAAGTTAAAACAGAGAAAAGCAAATACTTTAAACATGTCCATAAATGCTGATGACTTCTTAATATTGTTATCTATGTTATAAACAGCAGAGCACCAACAAATAAAATGTTGGCAATCCTTTCAAAATGACAAACTAATATCTCAATACAGGTGGCAAATGAGAGCCTAAAGTATCTTTCACTTCAGCTTTAGAGCTAAAATATTTGATCATGGATGAATTTGAAACAGCATTAACTTTAAACTATCAGCAAATAAACATTTTTCCTTGAGATGTTAATAGTATTTTATAAAAAAGAGCATTTTTTTCTCATTTGATCATAATCAGGATTACATCCAGTTGACGGTCTGATTAGAGCATGTGCACAATCAAACTGCTTACAATATACATTTATTATAATGTGTTATTATTATAGGTTGAGAACCTGAAAAAATTACTTTCATGTAACATGCTCATCATTTTCAGAAATTAGATGAAAGTCTAAAAATAAGGAAGAAACAGCAAATGTATTTCAGTTTCCCCTGATTTCCCATTTATATGTTTACTGAAAAGGACCAAGTTTCACGATAAATTTTATGATTGACCTGTTACAAGATGAAAAATACTCAGCATGAAGTTTTTGCTGTGTCTGTTTTAATTGTTCTTTTGCAATCTTCATGAAAGGCCAGCAGTTAAAAAAGGAAGAAATATAATATTTCTTGTTTTGATGCTATAAAAATGTTATATTCAAAAATCCTAGTAAAGCAAAATTTAGCTTGATTAATTGTAATTCAGTTTTCTATTTCCCTTGGATGTCCAGGAGGTTAGTCTCATAACATCATGTGGGATACCATCAGATCAGTTTAAACAAGGCATTGTTTATCAACATTTTCTTTTAAGCAAAAATGCTTTAATCAAACTCTAAATCAACACCAAATAAAATTAAAATGAATGTGATATTAACATAGTTATCCTTTTCTTTTCCTTTTCTTTTCATGAAGTGATTAACTTTTTTTCCAACACTGTTTTTTTTAAACAATTGGACTGATTGGCAGTGGTGGCTTCTTAACCTGGAAATGTGCTCATAGCTAGATGAACAGTGAATCAGCATCAATTATCAAATATTAATCATTTTAAATTCTCTTGACCTGAGTTGGATCTGATGTGGAAAAGATTCATAAGACAGCAGCTCATTACTAATCTTTGCAGACAATCAGTCATTGCAGGGGCTTTGAAGATTAAAGTGCTTTATAAGCGCTGACTATTAATATTGTTATTATTGGTTGGCTTTGATCACAGACTATTGACGTCATTTCCTACATGATTTTTCTATTTTTCCCCCTTAGAATTATACATCAAACCCTGGTTAAGATGAAACATTGAAAAAGCATTTTTCGTTTATATGATATGGTTGTAATTATTTATAGGAGGAATCGGACCATTCTATAAAGTAGTTTTAAACTTCTGAAGTTCAGATATTGAGGGAATACAATTATTCCTTTTCTGGATATGTTTTGAATTTGGATTTTAATATTAAAGTTGTGAAAAGTTTCAAGTGAATGATTAGATTTCTCAAAGCCTTCATCACTATAACTACATCATTGTCAACCTCTGTATTGCTATTGCTTTTCGTCTGCCATTCAAACGGAGGGGGAGGGAAAGCATGGCATTTGGGAAGGGAAGTTTTAAATACAGGAGGGTGTTTTGTTTTCACCATCTACTGCGCATGCTGGAGATAGTGGACGAGCCCACCAAGGCCAACTGTCCTGCATACCAACCTGATGATGTTTTTTGAAGATGGATCCCACATGACACCTGAGGGATTTTCACATTGGACAAGGGATGGGATTACTAGGGGGAAGAGGTTGGGTTATACATTGATATCTATGATTACGCACGCTTTTGCCTCAGATCTTGCTTTGCTTAGCTGCTATCTTTTCATAACCAGTAAAAGTACTCTTAATTCTGAAACATGGAGTTCAGTATTTTCTTTCTTGGTTACTGATGGAGGCTGCCGTGACATTAAGCAAGATCTCACTTTTGCACTCATCCTGGAGCTAACAACTTCTGAGGGGAGTGTAAGGAAAACCAAAATCTTCTAAAGAATGTCCTACCCAATCAGCAACCAAGAGGATGACATGGGTGCGGCTGCATCCTCCTGCCCCTTGGAGACAGAGCGAATGGCAGAACTGAATTTGGAGGAACGACCCATCCACCCCAGGTGGTCATTGGGAGTGGGACAAAAGTACGACCCTGAGGAAATTCCAGCTGGAGTTACCACAAGGTGACATCGGCGGCCAGCAGCTGCTTGGCAGGATACTGTTGAGGAGGATATGATGATGTCCCAAGCTATGAAACTCTTTCAAGAGGCTTGGGAGAAACAACGCTTATGCGAGAGCAGTCTTGAAAGAGAAATCGATCTCCCAGAATCAGAGTATTCTTTGCAGCGGAACCTATTTTGAAACACCCAGATATGGATGCGTCATTTACCATTCAAGTTGATGCCAGTGATGTGGCGGTGGGGGCAGCGTTACTTCAAACAAATGCTGATGGTAAGCTGCAACCATGCACTTACACTTCTCAAAAATTGACAGAGATGGAAAGACGATGGGCTATATGGGAGAAAGAAGCTTTTGCAGTCAGATGGGCTCTGATGACCTGGTGACATTTCCTGGAAGGGGCTAAGCATCCTTTTGAAGTGTGGACTGATCACAAAAATTTGGAAGCTTTAAAGACCCCTCGTAAACTATCTCCAAAACAAATGCATTGGGCGCAACATTTCAACAGTTTCAATTTCACCCTCAAGTACATCCCCGGGGGAAAGAATTTCATGGCTGATGCATTATCCAGACTTCCACAATACAACAGATCAAAGCTGAGCATAGTTCACCCAGTCATCCCAGTGAAAAATCTTGCTGCCCCGGCAGTTACCAGAAGCCAAAATGTTTCAAATCTAGAGGTCATGACGGACCTCATAACTAAACTCAAGGAAAGCCTAGAGTCCGATGACTGGTTCAAGGAACATTCACATGAATGTACAATGAAAGATGGACTAGCTTGGGTAGGAGCTAAATTGTATGTTCCTGCTAACCTGAAAGCTACTGTTCTTCAACGGGCCCATGATTTGTGAATGGCAGGTCACTTTGGTTTTGTAAAGACCCTACATCTCATTAAGAGGCAATTTTGGTGGCTCTTGAGGACTACATCGCCAGTTGTCCACTTTGTGCTGCTGCAAAGCGCCCACCAGGAAAACCCCAAGGCCTTCTCCAAGGTGTGGCCCGTCCGGAAGCTCCGTGGAAGGAGATATCGATGGATTTCATTGTTGAATTGCCGGAGAGTCTGGGGAATACCATGATTTGAATTATCACCGACCTGTTTTCCAAACAAGTTCATTTTGTACCCTGTTCCAAAATCCCTTCAGCTAAGGCTTTGGCCAAAATGTTTATTTCACATGTCTACTGGCTGCATGGAGCCCCTGAACGCATAATTTCAGATAGGGGGGTCCAGTTAACCTCCCTCTTCTGGAAGGAATTTCTCAAGTTAGTTGGCTCCGCCCAGGGATTAAGCTCCACCTACCATCCTCAAACTAACAGAGCTTGCGAATGGATTAATTCTGTTTTGGAACAGTACCTCCAGTGTTTCATTAATTATCAGCAAGATAACTAGGCTGAACTGTTACCACATGCTGAAGTGCCATACAACAACTCTGTGCACAGCAGAACCGGCTTAACCCCTTTTAGAGTTGTGTATGGACAGGACTTACCTCAGGAAAAACCGAAAATATTATCCCTCTCTGAGTGGAGTGACCGGCTCAGCCAAATTTGGCCCCTGACCCGTAAAGCGTTGGAGGCAGCTCACCAGGTGCACAAGAAACAGGCTGACAAGAAAAGGGCGTTGCAAAGAGACTACAAAGTGGAAGATTGAGTGTTTTTGTCCACCAAGTTTCTCCAAACTAACCAGAAATCAAAAAAGCTAGGGTTCTTTGGGGTTGATAAATCTCATGTTAGACTCTTGCGGAAGTTCTACGTTGCATAACCTGATAAGCCTGGAGCACAATTGAATATTGCATTTCTTATGTTGTCTTGTTTTGTTATTCTGTTTTCTTGCAGGGATGATTTCCTTTCCTGAAGGAGGGCCGGATGTCAGCCTCTGTATCGCTATTGCTTTTTGGCTGCCATTGAAACAGGGGTGAGGGAAAGCATGACATTTGGGAAGGGAAGTTTTAAGTACAGGAGGGAGTTTTGTTCTCACCATCTACTGTGCAAGCTGGAGATAGTGGATGAGCCCGCCAAGGCCAACTGTCCTGCATACCAACCTGATGATGTTTTTTGAAGATGGATCCCATGTGACACCTGAGGGATTTTCACATTGGACAAGGGATGGGGTTACCAGGGGGAGGGGGTTGGGTTATACATTGATATATAGGCGGTTTTGCCTCAGATCTTGCTTTGCTTAGCTGCTATCTTTTCATAACCAGTAAAAGTACTCTTAATTCTGAAACATGGAGTTCAGTGTTTTCTTTCTTGGTTACTGATGGAGGCTGCCGTGACAATCACAAAATCAAAATAGAGATCCTCCATGTAGCTAGGGAAATATGGCAGGCTAGTTCCTAGAGTTTATCAATGTATTATTTCAAGAAAGGGGTAGAATTGGCAACCTTGAAAGAAACTGTGGTAATTCTCTCCTAAAAGGCTCTCTGTGGATCCAGTGAACCAATTCTAACCCAGAATTTTGGAAAATAGTATAAAGATGGTGTTTACTGACTAACTGAGGAATAACCAAGGGGAAACTATATGGACTATTTCTCAATTAGGTTTCAGGCATAGACTTGGAACAAAGAAACATTAGGTGGATTCCATTGGATAGAAACCCTGCTAGTTCTTTAATTCTCCCAGCAAGTTTTGATACCATTGACCATAGTATCCATCTAAATGTATATTTTGATATTGGAGTAGACATGTTAGGCATCGACTTAATTAATTATCTATGAAAAAGCTGTTTGGTTGAGACGACTTCCGGCAGCCGAAGGCGACGGACGCGTGCATCCGCTTTTCGCTGTTTCGGTGGGCTCCCCTGAAGTCTAGGGGGAGCACAGGGTGCCTTGGAGGGGCGCCCTGCCATAGGGGTGGCTTGCTGGGACCCCCTGGAATGGCGGTGGCCGCGGTGGGGTCTCCAACTTTGCCCCAGGAGCCGGAAAGTGTAGGGGGTGCGCAGAATGCTACCTCGTGCTTTCGCCGAACGGAGCCTGGAAGGAAATGACCAATTTGAAAGATACAGCTGAAGTGCGGTGAGGTGAGAGGTCTCCCCAGGTCTTTTACTGTTTTATTCTATTTACTGATCTACAATTTTTGTTTTTTGAGACTTTGTTTCAACCTTTGGAGGAGTTAAGATTGGAGGGGGGGAATTTCCACTCTCCTGGGAAAAGCGACACTTGGAAAATCTCTCCCTTTTATGGGAGAGAGAGAAAGTTTAAAATCTACTTTCACTTCCCTTAAATAATGGGGGGGGGATTTTCTTTTTTGACTACAATTGTGAGAGAAAGGATGGTTGAACTGATTCTTCTCTAAACTTTGTGTGGGAACTTTGATTTTGTTGTTTCCTGACCACCTGTACTGGCCGAGCCAAGATGGCCAGCTTCCTCTTTCTTCTTTGTCTTTATGAATGAGACTCCTCCCTTGGAAAACTTTATGGCTCTGAACTAATTTCCACCCCAGAGATCTCCAGGAGCTTCTTCAAATACATTTTCCCCCTGGATTTGGAATATCTTGACCCACCTATCTGTGCTAGTTTTGTACCAGATGATTTATTCTCTTTTGGATTTGCTTGCCTGGTAATTTCCACCAGCTGTGCTCTCCCACAGACACCATTTATTTGTATAGACTAATAACTATCTCTGAGCTTCATGATGGGTCCAAAGAAGTTACAGCCTGGCAAGGCCTCATCGGCCCCGACATCTTCCACGTCAAGCCCAATTGCTCACCAATCACAGCTGGGGTCTTTTTTACAACCTAAAGCCCCTGAAGAGAGTGCAAAGGTCTATTCACCAGAGGCTTCAATCTATGTTAAAGGGACAGGATGAAATGAAAAAACAACTGCAAGTCTTGAATGATCAGTTCAGAGAGACGAAACAACAAACCATACAGAATGAACAGAGGATAGGTGTACTGGAGGAGGGTGCGGTTGGGATGAGAGACGAGGTGAAGACAATCCAAAGGGGGAAAGTAGAATTTGAAAATCACATGATAAAAATGGAATTTGAAAGGATGTCTTTTTTCCTTAGGTTCCAAAATTTGCCAGAAGTTGAGAACAAAGTTCTTAAGGAGATTATGACCACAATACTAGCAGAATACATTAATAGAGATAAACAACAGCTCTGGTGGGATATTGACCTGATTTATAGGATTAATTCAGCCTATGCAAGAACGCATAATGTTCCAAGGGAAGTTCATGTTAAATTTCTTAGAAAGACCACAAGAGATGAGGTTCTAGGAGCTCAAAGAGGAGGACCACTAAAATACAAGGATAAAGAAATAACCATTCTTAAACAGATCCCAAAGAAAGTAAGAGATAAGAGGAGGAAATATTCCTTCTTAGCAAAAAAATTATATAATAATGGGGTCTGGTTTAGGTGGCTGTTACCAGAAGGCATGTTGATTTTCTGGGAGGGTAGTAGAATTAGAATCAACACAGTTATGGAAGCGGAGGCTTTCACTAAAAAACACAGTGCTCTCTTAGGCGAAATGGGGGATGCTACACAAGAAACAAGGGAGGGAGGGGCTGAGGCTCTGCCAGTGGACGGGAGGGAGGATGCAGCAACCAGAAGACTCAGATCACAGAAGTGATTTGAAACATTATTGCAATTGTTGTTATAATGTACCTTTATGGAAGTGATACAAAATAAGATGATTGAAATATACTGATGATCTAGTGTTAAACTTAAAACTGCTAATATTTATGCAAATGTTGATATTTTTTATTCTTGTTTGTAAAAGTTGTGAGACTTCGGGGGGCTTCTTGCTCCCGTACGATGTAGCTGTCAAAATGTTCTATAACCTTTTAACCCTTTTCCCTGTAAAATTTGTAAAATCAATAAAATTTGGGGGGGGGGAGCTGTTTGGTTCTCTTTCTATCTTTGAAGGTATCCAATTGAGATCTGCAAGATTAAAATTCTCCAAAAGGTCTCCTTCATTTTTAATTATGAATGCAGGATGAAACAGCTTAGATGTTTTAAATTTCCTGATTAAAACCTGTGGATCATCCCCCCCCCCCCCAAAAAAAAATCAAATCTGGACTCTTACGAGAGCTAAAATTAAATCTGAATGGCAGAATTTCAAATTAATTCTCGAATCACAAATTAAATTGAGCTCTTTTTGAATCTTGATTCTTAACTCCGAATAAATTCAGAACAATTAATAAGACTATTGCTATTACATTGTTTTTATTTCTGGGAATATACTAAGTTTCTAAATCTAGAACATATTCTCTGAGTATTAGTACTGTTAGATCAGCAAGCCGGATATTTGGTGGTTTGAGGAGCTTCTTGCTGGCTGTCAGGTTCAATTTCTTAATGGTCTTCCAGGACACGATCGTAAAGTATGATCCTGTGTCCAGCTCCATCCTGCATGGTCTCCCTTCAATGGTCACTGAGGCATGGAACTTTTCCCCTTTGTAGGCGTCTGAGTGGCCCAGAGTGGTGTGATGGATCTCCCTCTGGGCTTGGTAGTGTTCCTTTCCCTGCCTATTCCGCTGTTGGCCGGATCATGGGTTCTTTTGTCTCCCCTGCAGAGCTGTGGGTCTTGGGTGGGTTTGGCTGGGCTGGGATGCTCTGCACGCGTCGGCAATGTGGCCTTTCCGCTGGCATCTATGGCGCGCCACTCTTGAATGGAATCCCATGCAGCCTAGGTAAAGTGGCTGCCTGCCCTCTATGTCCCTTGTGCTTTGTCTCCTCTCCGGGTACATGCAGTGGATGGCATCGGCATCATCCCCTTCATCATCGTACTCTGGAACTTAGGATGTCCAGTCAAGTTCCCTGACCGCTTGGTGTACCCTGCTGGTTTTCCTTACGTTCGCTGCCGAGTTATTCAATGAATCAGCTGCCCGGGCTTCCTTGATCACGTCCTTGAATGAGACTCTCCTTCTGATTAGCAGTTTCTTTTGCAAGGAAAGGTCTCTCATTCCTAGGATGATCTGGTCCTTCATAATTCCTTCTGGGTTGATGAACTTGCACTGGGTTGCGATTTCTCAGAGGCTGGCCAGAAAATCATTCACCGTCTCTCCTTCCCGTTGGCGCCAGTGGTAAAACTCATTCTGGCTCACCATAGGGGGGGGGGGGCGGATGGTGCATAGTGGTCTTCCAGGGCAGCTTGTAGGGTTGTCCATGTGACGGTCTCTATGTCTGCTCGGGCAACATCTGTGCCATCTTATAGATTTTCATTCTGCAGTAAGTTAAGAATAATGCCTGTTTCATATTGTCCGGCCAGTCCTGGTAGTCGGCTTCTAGGAACATCTGGAATCACCCCGTGTATTGTGCCATTCCTCTGTTTGTGGGTCGAAGATCGCTGGTGCAAGGGATGCTTGCGATGCCATCTTGTGCTGTGGTGGAGGATCTTGGTCCTTGTGCGAAATGGCTGCTTGTCCAATGAGCGTTCTCTTTGTCCTTCGTCATTAGTGTTAGATCGGCGAGAAGCAGCAGGCAAGAGGTGCAAGTGAGTTTCAGCACTTTTTATTGCAAGAGTAAGTGACTGTGCTCTGCCGGCTGGGCTGCTGGAGCTCGCCATTTAAGGAGCTCCGAAAAACCAGCCGGCCAATGACAGTAGTTTAAACTTCCTGGGGTTTGGGCAACCAATCCCCGGTGAGCATATGAAAACATGTACATTTAACAACGTATGTCCATATGTAACAAGAACCAGACTACACTTAATGTAGTCATTTGTATAAGGATCCTCCATCAACAATTGTGTGGGGAGATTAAACTTAAAAATGGAGTTAGTTGTTCTCATGGGTCTCCATTGGAGAGGGCAAAAGATGTAAAATTGAAATGTATTATGCCACAAATGTTGGAACTTACATACTTGCATCAAATGGTGAATGTAAGTATAAATTTGAAGCATTTATAATGTCAATGCATTCATAACATCATTTTCCCTTCATTACTGTTTGCAACAAATGTTCCTGATACAGGCAGATTAGAAATGCATTGCACAAAAACAAAATGAATTTGGACTTCTTAGTGCATAAGAGAACCTGAAATGCATTTGTATATAAAAATTAATGTATCCCAGTTCTTAGTTCAAAAATGTATTAAAGCAAGCAAACAAACAAACAAAACAAACAACTTCATGGTATAATATGTAAGGTATCTTAAATTGTCAACTAACTGATGTGGAATAGAAATGAATATATAAATCAGGGGGAAATGCAAATAGAAATATAATACCAGGAAGGGAACAAAATGTCATATAAAATATAAAATGTCATATAAAACATGTGTGCTCTCAAATTACATTCAGAAATATATTTATTCAAGGAAATATGCAACATTTATTTGTTTTTTCATAAACCAGATTTGTAGTTAGCTAAGTGAAAAGTAATACCTACATCTATAGCTGGAGTTTAAAGAAATAAGCAAAAAAGGATAGCTGTAGTCTAGTGTAGTTGTAATATATTATTATTAATAATTATAGTAATATATAACTAATAATATAATTAATGATATATTATTAATAAATAACATATAGTTATTAATAATAATATGATTCAGAAGCAAAAATCCTTGTATAATGTCACACTATACACTGTATTATAAAATAATCATATGCATATTATTAACTCTACACCAGAGGTGGGTTCCTACCAGTTCGGCCCGGTTCAGCTGAGCCGGTAGTAGCATGCTGTCCTGGGTCGCAGAACCGGCTGCGACCCAGGCTGGACACTCCTCTGAACTGGTTCCCCAGTTGCTGCCATCAACATCACCATTTTTTTTTAGTTCTGTGCATGCGCAGAACAATTTCAATTGAAGTGCGTGCATGAGCGAACCGGCAGTAACACCGGCCAGAACCCACCCCTGCTCTACACCACACCTCCATTTTACAGCATTAAAGTAATAATTCTAACTTCATTTCCTCTGTCCATTGCAATTGGTGTAGTGGTTAAGTCATCAGACCAGAAACCAGGAAACTGTGGGTTCTAGTACTGCCTTAGTACAAACCAGTGACGTGCGGTGAGGTTTATGACTGGTGAGGCACTGACACAGTGCTGGGTTTCAAATATTTTTAGACTTGTGGACTTCAACTCCCAGAATTCCACAGCCAGGCATGCTCAGTTCCAATTTAAAGTGACAGCATTTGTTTTTCTCCTTTGCTCCTTCTTTCTTTTTCTTTTTCTTCTCCTTCCCCTCCTTCCTCCTTCTCTCCCTTCCTCCCCCTCTCTCAAACACACACACACACACACAGAAGTTGGATTGGACTATCTCTCCTACCCCTTCCCTCTCTCACTCTCTCTCAAACAAACCCCCCCACACACAAAAGTTGGATTGGATATCTTTTCCAGTGGCTTGAAAGCAGCTCCTCTGCCACCACCCCCCCACTCCCCTGCTGCCTTTCCCAAACACCTCCACCATTGCAAATGCAGCCTGCTGTCTGGGTGGGAAATGCCTGGAACACAATAAAGCCCACCCACCACCTCCTGCTGGCAGGCTGGGGTGAGAGGAGAGGCAGAGAAGCCGGAGGGGAGCCGATCCGAGCCTTCCAAAAGAAAGAGGCTGAGGGGAAGTGTGTGTACTACAGCATGGCTCTTTGCCTGGCTTCCTGCCTCCTCCTGTGGTCTCCTCAGTGCTCGCTTGTGCTCTCCCTCCCCAAGTGTAGTTTGATTGCAGGCGGAGCCACGTTGCCTTTTCAAACTTGTAATCAGTGAAGCTGGGCTAGATTTTTATATAGTTTTATCCAGCTGTGTGTTTGAGAGAGAGAAATGAATGGGAGCCTGGGGAGGAAGTCACTACACTTGGGGAGGGAGAGCACCAGTGAGGAGACCACAGGAGGAGGCAGGAAGCCAGGCAAAGAGCCATGTTGTAGCACACACACCGGCCCCACAACGTGGCTCTGCCTGCAATCAAACTACTCTTGGGGAGGGAGAGCACAAGCGAGCCAGGATCCTTCCCTCCAGCCTTTGCCCAAAGCCCTGCACAGCACCAGGAGGATGAAGTTTGAATTCCTCCCCCTCCCTCCAACCCACACATACCTTTTCCAGCTTTTTTTAACAGTTAAGCAGAGTCATCCACGGTGAGGCAGTAACTAGCTCAGCTTTTTCCTTTTACTTTTTTTTTTCATGATGAGAGTGGTGAGGCTGTGCCTCACTTGCCTCACCTGACTGCACGTCACTGGTACAAACCCAGCTGGGTGACTTTGCACTATCATTGTCACTCAACCCTAAGAAGGAAATAATGGCAAACCACTTCTAAAATCTTGCTAGGAATACTGCAGGACTAATTTAGAATGTTCACTAATGTAAATGTAATAAATCTGTCATCTTACTACTTTCATGAATATAAAATGTGGCTTCAAAACATCATAAAAACAGTCTAGACTAGATACAAGGTAATTCACATTTTAAAATATAGAAAAATATATAGACTTTTCCCTTTGCACTTAAATGATGTCCAAGTAAGCACTACGTTAACATCTTTAAAGAGAACTTTCATCATTACTAAAATATCTTTTCTCAACCACCCAACTTTATATACAACTGTGTGAAAAAGTCCTGCACACTTTATGGTTTTTGACATTTTTTGGATAGGCCATTGATTTTATGATATTTTATGCTAACTGCTATGCAAATATTGTTATATTTAAATAAATACTGGTGGTTTTTTAAGTGAAAAGTATAAGCTTTTGTAATTTGGTGCTGTTTGGATGGGGATAGTGAATTTTCTCGCATGCTTACAATGCATGCTTACAATGACTATGAAAACAGATTAACTGATGCATACCCAGTGGCATACATGTTGCAATCACTAAGGCCGATGCTAGTGTTTTGTTAACATTTTTATTGCTTGTGGCCCTGAAAAGGACAGTTTAGGTAACCAAACATGGTTATAATATGAAATTGGCCAGCCCTTATTGCTTATCACCAGGCGGCATCACTTCGGCATAGACTGCATAAGTCTTTGCACGTGATCTTTGGTGACAATGTGGTGCCAGGTTGCAATAATGGATTCAATCAGCTCCTGCTTGGTCTTTGGATGCTTCTTGCTTATTTTGTAACCAATCTTGGCCCACAAGTTCTCAATTGGGTTCAAATCCGGGCTCTGAGCTGGCCAATCCAGGAGTCGAACACCATGCTTCTTCATCCTCTGCTGGATGGATGTGGCTTGATGACAAGGAGCGTTGTCATCCTGGAAGTAAAAGTCCTTCCCTACAAGTTGCTGAGCTGAAGGAAGCATGGTCTTTTCCAGGACTTCAACATACTGCTTGGAATTCATGATTCCCTGCACGATTTGTATCCAACCAATACCAGAAGCAGTGATACAGCCCCAGATCATCACATGCAATGTATGCTTCACAGATAGATTCAGGAAGTAAGGCCTAAATTCTTCAGCTGGAAATCTTCTGACATACTTATTCCCAGTCAAGTAGAAATTGCTCGTTACTGAAGATGACCTTGGCCCACTGTTCATTGGTCTTACTTGGCGTATTTCTTGGCCCACGCACGTCAACGAGAGCAGTGAGAGTCTGTGAGCAAAGGTTTACTTTGAGCCCTGCAGCCTTTGAGCCCTCTGGCAAGCAGTCTGTGACACACTGTGCTTGTGCACACTTTTACATCACATGTTTCACCCCAAATTCTTGTAATCTGAGGTGAGGTGAGTTTTCTGTCAGCCATCGAAATGTGTTGCAGAGCCCGATCTTGCAGCTTTGTCGACTTTCTTGGTCTTCCAGAGCAGAGCCGGTCATCAACTGAACCAGTTATTTGGTATTTTTCAACCACTCTGCTCACTGTGGTGCAATGACATTTGACTCTCTTGGCTATTTCTGTACAGGAGTAACCCTCTTCATGAAACACAATGATGCGATGCCACTGCTCAGTACTGGTGAAAGCAAAGGCCTTCATCCTTGCCTGCAGCCAGAGCTAAATTACATTTCTTGATGCTTTTCAGGCCTATTTATAGTCAGAGAGTATGATAACATTGATTGGCTCATAGATTTAGCCTCTGTGCATTTTGATTGGTCAGCCAAAGCTCGCTGATGATTGGCTACTTTCGATCCTAACATTCTCAAGTTGTGTTTGTTTTAGCACATAAACTCACTCAAAACCTTGAAAAGACTTTGATTATATTAATAAACATTATGCATCTCAATCCAACTACAGAAATTTTCATCAAAGTACTAATTTTGTATGGTTTCTATGAGTGAAAAGTTGATTAAACATGTAAATACAGCTTAAAACTGAAAGCGTGCAGGACTTTTTCACATAGCTATAGCTTTTGATGAAAGTTTTCCAATAAAAAATAAATAATCTTTCAGATTTACTGTTCTTAATCGCTGAAGATTTTTTATAATCAAAATTGGCAATGGTAATTGAGAGATCTTGGAAATAAACAGGTTGCTTGTGCACAAGAATTAAGCTCAGACTCAAGCTCAACCCATCCAAGACGGAGTGGCTGTGGCTACCGGCACCCCAGTTCAACCAGCTGATTCCATCACTGGCCATTGGGGGCGAACATCTGACCCCCATGGATCGGGTACGCAATTTGGGCGTCCTCCTAGATGCCCGGCTGTCAATGGATGACCATGTGACAGCCGTGGCTAGGGGGGCGTTTCACCAGGTTCGCCTGGTGCGCCAATTGCGTCCCCTATTGGACCGGAACGCCCTTCGCACAGTCACCCATGCACTTGTGACGTCCCGGCTAGACTACTGTAACACTCTCTACATGGGGCTCCCCTTGAGATGCACCCGAAGACTGCAGTTGGTTCAGAATGCGGCCGCGCGGGTAGTCTCGGGAGTCGCTAGATACTCCCACGTAACACCTCTCCTGCGCAGGCTGCACTGGCTACCTGTAGCTTTTCGAGTGCGTTTCAAGGTGTTGATTATCATCTTTAAAGTGCTCCATGGCACAGGGCCTAGTTATTTGCGGGATCGTATCCTGCCCCACACATCCCTTCGGCCGATTCGCTCACACAGAGAGGGACTTCGCCGGGTGCCGTCCACTAGGCTGTGCCAGTGGGCGACGCCCAGGGAAAGGGCCTTCTCTGTGATGGGCCCGACCCTCTGGAATGACCTTCCCCCTGATATTAGAACAACCACAGACCTCCGCTCCTTCTGTAAGAAGCTCAAAACCCACCTATTTAATCTAGCCAGCTTGGCCTAATTCCAGCTCTCCCACCTCAGCCTGTATTTTTAAATTTTGGTCTTAGGCTAAGTTTTTAATTTTTATAAATTTGTACAGGGGTTTAAAGTTTAATTCGATTTTAACTATATTTATGATTATTTGTAAGGTTTTTAATTTGGTACCTGTACACCGCCCCGAGTCCCTTCAGGGAGAGGGGGCGGTCTAGAAATCAAATCAAATAAATAAATAAATAAATGATTAGGATGTTTGATCTTGGTTAACAGCTTCACAGCTGTGTTACTTTCTAAACAGTTTTTAAAAGAATTCTTGTGTTTAACACATCATGAGCCATAGTGGCACAGTGGTTAGAGTGCAGTACTGCAGGCTACCTCTGCTGCCTGCCGGCTGACGGCAATTTGGCAATTCAAATCTCACCAGGCTCAAGATTGACTCAGCCTTCCATCCTTCTGAGGTAGGTAAAATGAGGACCTATCAGCCTGACCTCAATACCAGGAAAGATTCTGGAAAAGATAATCAAGCAACGAATTAGCGAACACCTAGAAGTAAACAAAGTAAAAGCCAAAAGCCAACATGGGTAGCATGCCAGACTAATCTTATTGCACTCTTTGACAAAGTGACAAAATTAGTGGACCAGAGGAATGCCGTCGATATAGTTTACTTGGACTTCAGTAAGGCATTTGATAAGGTAGACCATAACCTACTACTAGATAAAGTAGAAGAATGTGGGTTGGACAGCATTACCACCAGATGGATTCGTAACTGGCTGACCAACTGCACTCAACATGTAGTCCTCAATGGAACTGCATCTACATGGAGGGAGATATGCAGTGGAGTACCCCAAGGCTCTGTTTTGGGCCCAGTACTCTTCAACATCTTCATCAATGATTTGGATGAGGGAATAAATGGGGAACTCATCAAATTTGCAGATGACACCAAGCTGGCAGGAATAGCCAACACTCCAGAAGATAGGCTAAAGATACAGAAGGATCTTGACAAACTTGAACATTGGGCACTATCTAACAAAATGAAATTCAATGGTGAAAGAGTAAGGTTCTACATTTAGGCAACAAAAACGAAATGCACAGGTACAGTATAGGTGGAACCTTGCTCAACAGTAGTAATTGTGAAAGGGATCTTGGAGTCCTAGTGGACAACCATTTAAATATGAGCCAGCAGTGTGCAGAAGCTGCCAAAAAAGCCAACACAGTTCTAGGCTGCATCAACAGAGGGATAGAATCAAGACCATGTGAAGTGTTAATACCACTTTATAATGCTTTGGTAAGGCCACACTTGGAATATTGCATTCAGTTTTGGTCACCAAGATGTAGAAAAGATGTGGAGACTCTAGAAAGAGTGCAGAGAAGAGCAACAAGGATGATTAGGGGACTGGAGACTAAAACATATGAAGAACGGTTGCAGGAACTGGGTATGTCTAGTTTAATAGAAAGAAGGACTAGGGGAGACATGATAGCAGTGTTCCAATATCTCAGGGGTTGCCACAAAGAAGAGGGAGTCAAACTATTTTCCAAGGCACCTGAGGGTAGAACAAGAAGCAATGGGTAGAAACTAATCAAGGAGAGAAGCAACTTAGAACTGAGGAGAAACTTCCTGACAGTTAGAACAATTAATCAGTGGAACAGCTTGCCTCCAGAAGTTGTGAATGCCCCAACACTGGAAGTCTTTAAGAAGATGTTGGATAGCCATTTGTCTGAAACACTATCGGGTTTCCTGCCTAGGCAGGGGGTTGGACTAGAAACCTCCAAGATCCCTTCCAACTCTGCTATTGTATTGTATTGTATTGTATTGTATTGTATTGTATTGTATTGTATTGTATTGTATTGTATTGAATTAATAACAACCAATAATCCACACTTCTACAATATAAATATTGTAGTTGTATTGTATATTGTATATTGTAATATTGTAGTTGTATTGTATCAAAAGAACTGCTGCTAAATCAGAAATAAACTCATATCTACAAACTACTGAACATGTTGAGTCTAGGTAGTTTCTGAGTTATTTCTGAATTGCTTCAGAACCTATTTATTTGAACTTTCAAATTATTTTTGGAAAAGTCTCACACCTATGGGAGCATTTGAAGTTGGAAAGATGTTTTGACTATGGTCTCTTGGAAAAGAATGCTTTTGAATTTATTTATAAACAATCTGAATTTAGGTTGAGCAGTGAGATAACCACACTTGCTAATAACATAATGCTGTACAGAGTAGTAAATGTATAAAAATTGCAAAGAGCTTTAAAGAGCTCTAACTGGAAAATTGCATTTCAAAATGGCAAATGCAAATCTATGTAGCAAAAGCAGAGTCATCCATATTGACACATAAAAAATTACGCTTAATTTTTTGTGTGTGTCAATATGGATATTGATACAACAAACATTAATTCACTTGTTCCCTTTTGAATTAAGGAATCATTTCATCATTAAAACTTGAAAATCATTTTTCTTAACAGTCCAGTCAAAAATGTAATGGCAATTAAATGAAAATGAAACTACATTCCATAACTGTGGACTCTATTTTTTTAACATGTTCCCTCTGATCCTGTATCAGGGTAGTGTATGTCTTGGCACTGTTTGTCGGTCTACTAGAATATTGATGTTTCTGGCATTGAAATATTAGATTTTATAGATTCCCATTGGATCTATAATGCTATCCATTTGGCTATTAAAAGGAGATGAGATTAGTTAACAATGATGTTGTAACCAATATAATTTCAACTATTCAAGGGCAATAGGACACTCCCATGTGGTCTGATAGGCTGCTACAGTGCTCATGTCATCTTCCTGTGGACATCACTATAATTCTTGTAACAGAATGGAGTACAAATCTTTCAGTCAGATACAGCCCCTTATCATGTTCTTAATTCTTCTGACATTTAAAGCTAATAAAAATGAAATTGAAAAATTAAATCACTTTTTTTTTCAAATTCATCAAAAATTTTGTAGCAAGAACATATTTGCCTATATTTCTAGTGGTGGATGGACAAACCAACCTGGCATATGCTCCTGAAATCTAGTGTTGCAAGAAATGGGATGCCACCTTACTGGGTTCCAGGTCCTCTGCCAGTCACTGCCCTAAAATTGGGGAAAGGAGGTAATGATCCTCTGTGACAACTTACTGGTGACAAGAAACCATATTTCTAACATGATGGGCTGTAAATGTATGTATTTCAGATTTGACTGTAGAAACAAGTTTAAATGCTCATGTTGCTGCAGATCAAGTTCTCTTCCTAACCTCTGGGATCTTATGATGGGATAGTACTGGAATCTTCTCTGCTATTGGTATACAACAGGGGTGTCAAACTTATGGCATCACATTGTTTTCACATGACAATCGTGACTTCCCCCCTTTGCTAAATGGGGGTGGGCATGGCCAGTGCATGACGCATCTGGCTCAGAGGCTGTAAGTTCGACACCCCTGGTATACAACTTCTAAATCTTTTGCCAAAGGCAACTATAATGTCCTCGACTTGTGACCGGTCTGAAGTCCTCAACTTATGACCAGCTGCAAGTCCTTGACATATGACTGACAGCCCGGAAACCAAAGGCTCGCACCTATTGGCTAAGACGCGCAGAGCTGGAAGCAGGCAATATCTTTAACTTTTTAACTTTTTAACTTTAACTTTTATTTGATTTCTAGACCGCCCCTCTCCCAGAAGGGGCAAACCCCAAGAACCTGCCTCACATACAAACTGGCCCTTCAAGATGACCTCGAGGAAGACCAAGTCGATCACCTCAGGGTGCAACCCAGATGGGCGGCTGCTCCTGCCTCTGCACGTCCTCAGGCCGGTGGCTGCTTGGGCTGTGGAGGCTCCATGCTCGCACTTCCTGTCTCTTTAAAGCTGCTATCTGCTGCTGCTGCAACAAGAAGGGCCATCTTGCCCACGTCTGCCGCACTATTCTGCCACCTCCAGTTCCTGCTGACTACTGCCCTCCCACCGGTCACCCTCAATGCCACCAGCCCATGGCCAGAGATGACTGCTTCACCATTTCTAAGAAGCAAGACCTCCCTGCCACCTCGGTCAACAAGGCTTCGGCTGACACAAAGAAGATTTCCATCTCTCTGCTGATCAAGGGGGCTCCATGCTGCATGGAAGTGGACTTTGGTTCCTCCTTCTGTCATGGAACACCCTAACCATCCTGTGTCCTGCCATCTCCCGTGACGACCTGACCACAGCTGACACCACTTTAAAGGACTACCAGGGGGACTGAAATTCCTTCCCTGGGCTCCCTGACTGTGTTGGTTGGCTATGGGGCTTTTCATGCCTATTCTAGTGGTCAAAAGCCCCTGCCAGCTCTTTTGGGCCTTGATGGTTCCCTCCCCTGGGCTTGTCTCTAACGGGAATTCACCAGACTTCCCCTTAGGCCTAGTCTGTCAAAGACTTCATCCAGGAATTCTCTGACGTCTTTGACCGCACCCTGGGTAAATACAAGGGTTCCCTTATCTCCCTTAACTTAGACCCCCAGGTTGCTCCCATCAGGCTTAAGTCCTGCCGGGTGCTGTTTGCCTTGAGGCCCAAAGTTGATGCAGAGCTCGACAAGCTCTTGGCACAGGGTGTCCTAGAACCCGTCGACCACTCCAAATGGGAGTCCCCCATTATGGCCGATGGGTCTATTAGGATCTGCACCAACTATAAGTCAACCATCAACAAGGGTCTCAAGACAAACCATATCCAGTTCCCATTGTGCAGCACTTGCTCCATTCTTTGGTGCAGGGCTGCATCTTCGCGAAGCTGGATATGGCTCAGGCCTATCATCAGCTCCTGGTGGATGACAAGGCTGCAGCAGCCCAGACCATCATCACCCTCCGAGGGGCTTTTCATTGTTAGATACTCCAATTTGGTGTCTCCATGAGCCCAGAATCTTCCAGAGCCTTATGGAGTGATTGCTCCATGGGCTCCCTGGCATTGTTCCATACTTTAATGACATCCTGATCACTGCCAGCAGTCAGTCAGGGCATCGAAGTCCTACGGAGGGTTCTCCACCATTTTAGGGGCATGGATTTGAAATTAAAGCACGGGAAATGCACCTTTGCTGTCCCTCAAGTGGAATTCCTGGGCTTCCTTGTGGATGCCCAGGGCATCTATCCCATCCCCTCCAAACTTGCCACCATCTGGAATGCCCTCAGTCCTACCCCCAAGGCTGAATTGCAGGAATTCCTCAGCCTTTTAAATTTCTATGCCCCTTTCGTACCGCACAAGGCATCACTAGCCGAGCCACTCCATCGATTACTCTGTCACTGTGTTAATTGGTTTGTCAACTTGTGCTTATATTCTGAGTTATACATGCTCGACCTATCGGTGGCCTGGCGCTGGGGCAGCCGCGAAGCGTATGTGCTCATGACTGTCAAAGCTATGCTTACATCAGTGGCTGTCCTAGTCCAATTCAATGATAGGCTGCCACTGACGTTGGCTTGTGATGCTTCCCCCTACGGTATGGGGGCTGTCCTGAGCCATGTCCTCCCCACTGGCTCAAAGCCCTCATTGCTTTTTATTCTGGGACACTCTCCTCTACTGAGTGGAACTACAGCCAGATCAACAAGGAGGCTCTGGCCGCAGTGTCCGGGATTTAAAAAATTCATGAATACCTCTACAGATGGCATTTCACCTTGCTTACTGACCACAAGCCTCCCCTTGGGCTTCTGGACGGTGACATCCTACCCCACCCATCCTGTCCCCTCACATGTCCAGGCGGACAGAATTACTTGCAGTGTATCACTATATGCTGCAATACCGTCTGGGAAAGCAGCTGAGGCATGCCGATGCCCTTAGCCACTGCCTCCTTCCATCCACTGACCGAGACCCCTCCCTTGCTTCTTTGGTCCTGTCCATAGAGGCACTAGACCTTCCTACCTCTGCTTCTGACATAGCTCACCACTCCTTGGATGACCCCATTCTCTCCCAAGTCTTTACCTGGGTGCAAATGGGGTGGCCCTTGGGCAAGGTGGCCGAGGAATTCAGGCCATACAAAACCCACCAGCTGGAGCTCTCCCTCCAAGGCGGGTGCTTGCTCTGGAGAAACAGGGTTGTGATTCTCCCCTCCTTAAGGACTCAGGTCTTAGACCGACTCCATCTGGACCACCCAGGCATAGCTTGCATAAAGGCTTTGGCCTACACTATGTCTGGTGGCCCAAGATGGATGAGGTTATCGTAGCCTGGATAGGCCATTGTCACATTTGCCAGGAGTCCCAGCCAGCACCACCAGCTGCATCTGTCAGGGAGTGGGAATTGCCCCGGGGGCCCTGGTCCAGGGCCCACGTTGACTACGCAGGTCCCTTCCATGGCCAGAACTTCCTGGCACTGGTGGATGCCTACTCTAAATGGATAGAGCTGCTGCTCATGGCAACCACCATCACCGAGGCCACTATCCAGGGGTTGTAGCACATTTTCACAACACATGAGCTACCGTACACTCTGGTGTCCAATAACAGGGCCCAGTTTACAGCCAAGGCCTTACAGGAATTCCTGGCTGGCCTAAGGATCTGCCACACCCTTACCACTCTGTACCACCCTTCTTGTAATGGCCGAGCGGAACAAGGGGTCCACTCAGGCAAAGAAGTGCTGGGATGGATGACCAAGGGGGCTGGCCGGACAAAGTGGCAACCAACCACTGAACACTGTGACCCCTGACTAACAAGAGCCCTGTGGAGCTGCTCATGGGCCGGTATCTAAGAACCACCCTAGACAGGCTGCACCCGCATTTCAGCGACTTGCGGCCTAACATTCTGGGGGCACCTCCATGACAATTCAGGGAGGGGGACCTGGTGTATGCCAGGAATTTTACAGGGGACCCTAGGTGGGTGCCTGCCACCATTATTAATATAACCCGCCCCTGTTCTTTCAGGGTTGGCTTCCCGGATGGTCGAGAGTGGTGGTGCCACATGGATCAACTGAGGCATCGCCTTCCAACTGAGCCCTTCCCCCAGTCAGGCCTTCCCTATGAAGCCACCACCTGCCAGCAGCCTGTCAGCATCACGCCTCAAGCCGCCACGACAACCCAGCAGGACTTCCCTGTTTGAGCAGAGCCAGCCTATGGGGTTGGGCCTTTGTGACGTCACCTGGAGCTCCACTCCCATTGGGGAGGATCTACCACAGGGACATCCTACCTCTTCTTCTGACAAGCCACAACTGAGGCATTCTGGGCAGGTCCAGCGGTGCCCCGTCTATTTAAGGGAGTACATTTGCACCACTTTTGCGCATGCATCCTCTCTGGGGGAAAGAAGTGTAATGTCCTCAACTTGCGACCAGTCTGAAGTCCTTGACATACGACCAGCCGCAAGTCCTGACAGCCCGGCAACAAAAGGCTCACACCTATTGGCTAAGGGCTGGAAGCGGACTTTTACTCTGTTCCCATTGGCTGCTCTGCTTGACAGCTCCTGTATAAATAGCTGTCAAGCAGAGCAGAGTGCTGAAATGTACATAGTTACCTTTTGTGAGTGGTTCTGTTCAATAAACGCTGTTCCTCCTACCTCAGTGGTCGGGCGCCTCATCTGTTGGTCCAGACTTCCTCAGCAACTATGGCTTATTTCAAGCAACAGTTGGCCTGAGGAAATAAACAGGATCTTAGGGAAAATGAGTACAGTGATCTGTATTTAGATGTGTGCCTTCCCTGGCTCGTTTAAGCCTCCCAGGAAATGACCTGCAGGTGATTTCTGGCAATGATAAATTTTCTCTGGAAGAGGAGTTATAGTTTAAACCAGGGTTGTCAAATTTGCATCACATTGCCGTCACTTGATGTATCATGACTTTCCCCCTCCACTCACTGTGGAGTGAAATTATCAGTATGCTGATAATTTTTAGTTGTACAGTTCTGCCCATTGTGAGTTGAACAATGTTGCAACTACCCTTTCTCAGTGTCTGGAGGCTGTTGAGTTCTGGATGAGGAGCAACAAATAAAACTGAACTCTCACAAGATGGAGTGGCTCTAGATTACAGGCTGTTTGGCTCCTGGAGAATTGGATTGGATTGGATTTATTAGATTTATATGCCGCCCTTCTCCCAAGGACATTTCATCATAGATGGGGTTGCACTGACCCAGATTGATGAAGTGCAAATCTGGAGTTCTCCTGGACTTGGAGCTCCTACTCCAAGAGCAGGGGGCAGTCACGACCAGAAGGCCTTTGGACAACTTAATGCTGTGCACTAGTTATGCCCATTCCTGGATCAAAAGGTCCTTCTCACAGTCATGCCCTGGTCACCTCCTGTCTAGACTATTGTAATGTGTTCTACATTAGGTTTCCTCTGAAGTGTGTTTGGAAGTTTCAGTTAGTTCAGAATACAGTAGCCCAAGCAATTTCTTGCAAGCCTAGATTTATGCATATGTTTCTTCTGTGGAAGTTGCACTGGCTGACAATATACTTTCAGGTACAATTCAAGGTGGTTATCATCTTTAAAACCCTATATAATTTGGGGCCAGGCTCCTTCTCTCTATTACATTCGCCAGCCCACAAGAATGGGAAGACAGGTATGTTACATCCAGGTCCCATCAATTAGGGATGTATGTCCAGGATAAAGGGCCTGGACCCACCACAATGTGATAGTGGTGACATGTTTATGAAATATCATTTTCCCCAAGGTACTGGGCTCCAATCCTATGCTTTTCTGAAAAGCCTGATTTAATTGTCTTGTTTCTGCCATGGGATGTGGAATATGGTTTTTCTAATAGATTTTATTATATGGTGGCATTTTTTAAATGTTGTAAGCTTCCTGGAGTAACCTATGTGTGTTACAGAAAGGGAGGGAGGGAGGGAGGGAGGGAGAGAGAGACAAAGAGAGAGAGGTTGAGAGAAGAAGGAAGGAAGGAAGGAAGGAAGGAAGGAAGGAAGGGAAGGAAGGAAGGAAGGAAGGAAGGAAGGAAGGAAGGAAGGAAGGAAGGAAGGAAGGAAGGAAGGAAGGTTGACCTGATAACTACTTACAGTCATGTCAATCACCTCTATACTGTGGTTAGCAGTACAATGGAAGTCTTGTTTCTCTGCAAGACTAAAACCTCATTTTATTCATTTATGCTGGCAGTATTTCCATAAGTTCATTTTAGTTCAATGATAAATATTTCTTACTGGCCAGATCCAATTTTGGGTAGGTCAAGCCTCCAAAGGTTAAATAGCAACCGGGATTTTTATAAGACCCTATCAATCTGGAAAAGGTATTAAAACCAGCTTTCTTTTGCAGATTAATTTGGAGTCATTCCGCATTCTTGGGTTTAATGTTTATTTAGGCTTATTATAATTCCTCATGCTCCAGACAAATGGAAATTAGCAAGAAGGAAAGGAAAATATAAACAAATGAAAAGTAATATATAGCCCATCCGGTAATATATCAGAATAAGATAGAGGCAATGTCCATCCTTTTGTCAACAAATCATCACTTGATTAGAAAATAAAACAAAAAAAAATTAAAATAGTGGTCTCTTTTTTTAAAAAAAAAAGTTCAAATTCCAAGAGCCTTTGCTTCATCAAATATTGTCACTGACTTGTTAAGGGAAAAAATGTACGCATTCACATCCAAACTCAGCCAGTTTGCTCAGCTGTTGTTGATGTCACTTTGGCCTACTCAATATAAGTTCCTGAAATAATCCCCTATTTTATTAATAATGATTAAAAGGAAGCAGAATGGGTGAAATCATTCTCAAAGGATTGGGTAACTGGCTTTAGTCAGCTTTGTGAAAGTATTTCTTTTATGACACATGAACATGTTTACTACTTCTCAGATGGCCTTTCTGACCAAACATAGACATTCAATTTCATGCTGCTCTGTCAAGTCAGGACTGAAAAAAATATATAGTATAGAGTTTTAAGCTCACAATGCTTGTTTTCATGGAAACATTGGTGGAAAATCATATACTACAGTAGATTATAGCTAAACTTCTTATTATGAAAGCATCTTCAATTTCTTTAAGTACATTCTGAGAGGCATTTAGAATGCCAAACTTTCTAAGGCAAGGGGAGCAAGTGAAAAGCAAAAAATGTCATCAAGATAAATGAACACAAATAAAATTAAGAGTCACACCACCTTCACAACTCACTGTTATTCCTTTCTCTGTAACTATTAGGAGATGCAAGAGAGCAATGGAGATAATAGTCCATAGTGAACAATTAATATATACCTTGAGTAGATTCTGCTCATAACCTGATCACTGAAGGACATAAGAACAGTTTGCTCATCCTCTATATTCTTAACTAAGTTAAGTGCTGTTATTCACCCATTTGTAACATTCCCAATTCTAATAGAATAGAATAGCAGAATTGAAGGGAGCTTGGAGGTCTTCTAGTCCAATCTCCTACTCAAGCAGGAAACTGTACTAGACATGTCAAACATGTGGCCCACAGGCCAAATTCAGCCCGCAATAGGCTGCAGAGTTGGCCAGTGGTCCTAACCACACCCAGTTGACCATAATGACCAGACCAACCCCCCCCCATCCAGGAGCAAACAAAAGGCAAACAAACTCCTGAGGCGGCCCATGACGGAATCTAATTTGACACCCCTGCTCTATACCATTCTGTACAAATTGTGGTTCAGTGTCTTCTAAGAAATCTCAAGTGATGGAGCACCCACAACTTCTGGAGGTAAGCCATTCCACTGACATATATGTATTTCCATTCTTTTTCACTGTGCCTATACATTTATTTTCTGCTAAGTTTCCTCTAGAGTAATTCTTTCAAGAGATTGGAAAAATAGCTTTGGAAACCAGTGGGATAGGAGTCAAAACTGACATAACTTTCCATTCTGTATACTGAGAATTCTGTGTCCAACATAAAGGATGGGATGTGAAGGATTCTAGGAGTTGTGTTACATGAATTATGTGGTTAAAGTACTAAAGAATGCTATAAAATTCATGCACAACACAACTGAAACTTTTCAATTTGAACAATTTTGCTAAGCATTGTTTGTTAAGCCAGCAAACAATGTATACATCATACCACTAAAATTTCTATTAAAAAAATAGAGGAAAAACAGGACATTGTTATCAATGCCTTTTTTCAGTGAACCTTGAACCTTGTAATTCTAATATCAGTCTGCAAATTGGGAATAGAGGAAGAACTCATCCTATTCTACTGCCTTTTAGTGACATACATTTACTCCCAAAGTTCATATCGTGAAAGTTAATGATTCTAACAGATAGGTTTTTCATACAATTAAAATATGTGGCTGCAATCATCACATATTATGCTCATTTAAATCTCATTGATTTCAGTGAGTTCTCAGCACCCTATGTTTTACAGCAATGAACTATAATGTATTGGCAATATTTTTTAGACTTTGCTCTAGAAATAAGAATAAACTACTTTTAAACTTTTTGGAACACTAAATCTAGCTGTAATATTGCCAAATGCTAATAGTTTGAATACTTTAATTATGTTTTTAGATAAACAGAAATAAGCACAGATCTTTGCAATACTTTTACTGGGAAAAACATTGTTTTGGGAACAGAAGCTATTAAGGAAGTGATTCATCTGCAATGATAAGAGTAAAAGTTGAGAGACTGTCAAGTAGGCAATATGTCAAGAATGACCAACCACAGAGGGAACACATCACAAAAAAATCCCTCAATAATTATGCTGATTAGTGTAGTTGGAGTAAATGAAATGGCCAATTTAGGAAATGAATGCAGTTCTTCTTTAAAAGAGAAGAGTTTAGTTGTAACTAACACTAAGGGATTACTTTTGCAAGGATATATCCACACTAAAAGATACTGAATAATTTCCCAAGTAGCAAAAGAATATGGTGATCATGGCCTAAATTTGCATTGAAAGCATAGATGCTCTTTACGTGTGTACATATACACATGGGAAGGGAGGGAGGAAGAAAGGAAGGAAGGAAATCATAGCTGTTACCGAAATTTTGGTAATCAACAATCACAATATTTACAAAAGTCTGAAAACAACAACAAAAATCCCCCTACCAAATGTTCTTCAAAGATATTTGGCTAAGGAGGAATAAATCAATGGATATTCAGTGGCAACTTCCCCATGGGCATAGAGCGAGGTCTCACTCGCCATCTTCAGGCTGGTGTTTTGGGCTTAAAGCATGATCGGAGCTGCCGTCCCTCTACAAACCTTGGGGGGGGGGAGTGCTGGCCCCATTTCAGAAAGTGGATTGATTGGATGTGTGGCTATATCATGATTGGTAGATTGGTGCTGATTGGTGCTAGTTGTGGGTACATTGTTTTTTGTGTTGTAACAGCATGGGTGGTGGGTGGGGCTCGTTTGTTGACTAGGGCTGGTTTCCAGATGTCTGGTAGGCAGGAGGTATCGTCACGTTTATTCATGTTGTGGGGGCGTTTCTCTATTTCAATAGCTTCCATAATTATTCTCTTTGACAAGAATATAATTTAAACCCTTTGTAATTAATGATGATGGATCGTGGTTTCTCCTCGAAGTATACTTCTTGAATAAGCAAAAATAAACCCGAGGCATGATCTAATAAAAAAAAAACATTTTAATATAAAAGAAAATAAAAATACAAACTTGCTATCTAAATTAATCACATCTTGGCAGAGCTATGTGCCTACCTCTCTTGGCAGGTGAACAAAAGATCAGAAGTGAAAGCTAAAAAAGAATGTGTGACCTGTGCAGTAAATCATTGCAGATAAGAACTGCGACATGCGCAATAAATCTCAGCACACCTAGCAAACCAAAATAAATGGAGTGACACCCCTTCTTTTGCTAGTTGGGCTGATAACATCAAATAAGGCACATCTTCTGCAGATACTTGTGTTGAGCTGCTGGAAGTGGTTTGTTGAGCATATCAGCAATCTGATCATGTGTAGGTACATATTGCAATTTAACAAAACCTTGTTTAACTAATTGCTTTGTGTTTTGATAACGAATGTCAATGTGTCTGGAGCTAGAACCTGTGAAATGTGACTCAGAAATATAAACCACCGATTCATTATCTTCCATCACTGTGATTGGTCGAATCGGACATGTCCAGATATCTGCGATCAAAGTATCAAACCATGTTAGAGAATTACATGCATCTGAAACACAAGCATATTCAGCTTCAGTAGATGAACAAGAAACAAAATTCTGTTTTCTCACTTGCCAGTAAACAGGACATCCATTCAGGAACATCATGTAACCTGAAGTACTTTTGCGTGATTTCTTATCACTTCCCAATCAGAATCTGCATAACAACATAATTCTGCATAATCAGTATGTATTGGTTCTAGCAATAACTTCATGTATTTAGTGTGTTTCAGGTATTTCAATAACTTCTTAACGCATGTCCAATGAAATTGTTTTGCCTTACCTACGTGTCGTGATAAGAGATTAACACTAAGTGCAATGTTGGGTCTGGTCCAACTACTAATGTACAACAATGACCCAATGACTGAACGATAAAGTGTTTTATCCTCGAACTCAGGACTTGGTTCATGTGTCAAGTTGTGAAAATCTGTTTGCATGGGTGTCTTTGTTGTGTTAGCATCTTTCATGTTGTAATGATGTAAAGTGTGGTCAATTTTCTCCTGTTGTGAAAGACTAAACCCCTTCTGTGTTTTGTCAATCTGAACACACAAGTAAGTACTAATATGATCTAAAGATTTCAATGTGAAGTATCTCTGCAAACGTTTAGCAAAAATCTCACTCATTTTCTTATTTGGACCAATGTAAACAATATCATCAACATAAACAAGAATTATCTCATATGCATTGTTAGATCATTTTGTGAACACACACTCATTAGTTTCAGACTTAATAAAGCCCATTGAATTTAGTTTGTTAGT